>VOPJ01014532.1:0-33548 GCA_014673585.1 Semibalanus balanoides | reverse complement strand
CTTCTTTACAGCAGGAGGCCCCCTTCCACCGGCTACCACCTGTCAACAACAGACCCTGGTTACAGTCACTGGTTACATTGTCTGGTTAGTCACTTATCACAGTTCCTAGTTTTAGTCACTGTCAGAGCTGTCAACAACCATTGACCACGATTAATATTCGCTTCACGTTTGGGAGGCCATGACATCACCACATTTCAGGATAATCTTACACAGCCTATACAGATGCAATTTAACACAGTTTAAAGACCTGAAAATCGTTTATGCACGGGGCACCTCGCTTTCTGCGACGTGCCTAAGCCTCATGTTAGACATGACACGCCGCGAGCCTGTAAAGCATCAGACACGAGTACCCGATGAATAACAAATCAGCAGCATCGTTGTACGCTTCTCTTGCCGTATCTATAAAAAACGTGTCTAGATTCACGCTGCATCACTTACATTCTGATATGTAAAACAAAAAAAGCTTCATAAGAAATGCGATTGATGTTTACAACTCGGTCGAACAACATTAGTCCGAGCGACATCTCTGGAATACATGCACTGATGTTTTCCTCAGTACTATTATAAACACATCACACTCATCGGGTCCTTCGAAGAAGTTAAAAATCAACAACTAAGAGACTCGTTATGACAGCGTTGGTTTGATGGATCCGCATCAGCAGTGTAGCTGTAACTTGTATCGCATAGGTATCTGCGCCCAGGGATGTCATTTTCTGAAAATGATTGGGGGGCCCCAATGCTAACTTAATAGACTATAATTCCATTCTTATCATGCAACGCAATAGGCCTTATGTTAAAAATTTGTAATCATTGAGGCCCCCCCCCCCCAGTAGCATACAAATCGACACTGTTCTCTGCGCTGTCTGAGCAGCCCGTCCTGGAGTAGGTGCCGAGTGTGACTAAAGTGCCGGCGGCTGACCACCGCCTCCTGCCCGGCGGAGAGTGCCGGCAGAGCTCGCCAGACGCCGGCCGTTAGTTAGCACCAAGGCTGTGTCCCAGCTGGTATCACAGTGTACGGCCTGGCACTGGCCCGCGAACACCAGGGAATGTGGAGAGCACGGCGTGGCCTGCGCGACGCCGGCGACCTTGCATACAATGATACAGCAGCTGTATGACAGTCGCTCAGTTATGGGATTTCCCTCTCTTAGTCATAGTTATATGATTGAGAATGCATTTGGCACGCAAATTAAGCACACAATTATTTGTCAGTGAGAGATCAAGAAATAAATGATATACCGGAATGCAGGTGAACGCCGTCAGCTAAGCAATATTCAATTGAGCTAGCTCATAAATGGACAATGCCTGCTGTACATAGTGTAGTAGCGAGAGAAGCCGCCTGCATATAACAGCTTCCCGACTGGTTAGAAATGTCTTCTTCAGCCAAACGATCCATGTGCTGAGCCCTGGTCCTAGAGCTGTAATCGGTTCCATGGTATTCGCTGAACGGTTGCCTTAGGACAACCTGAATGGGTGGACTGTTCCGCGCTACATTGGTGTGATGCGGTACAGTCTATACAGCAGTGAATTGTTTCGGCCGGCAGCCTATGTTGTTAGGTGGCAAATGTGCGGGTACCGGTATGATTATTCTTCATTGTAATGCTCCAGCATTCACTCCCGACCTCTTACCCTGCAAGACGACGCTTGTCAACAGCGTCGCCTGAAAAAATCCTACACTTAGCCGGCGCCCATCAGTTCGTGCCTCCGGCGACCCCACCCTGCCAGTCCCGACGCCACGCCGCCGCCGCCGCCGCCGCCGCTGCCGCCGCCGTCACCGCTGTCGCTGTTCATCTGTTCATCTGTCCGGCTATCAAAGCCATCCATCACCGCCCGCCGGTCGGCCGTTCGGTCGTGTCGGCGGCGGCGGCAGTAGGACGCCCCCTGTTTATTTGCGGTTGGCCGGCGACTATTGGTCTGTGTCCGCCGGCGGCGCCGCCTGGTCTTGTCGTCAGTTGACACACTGGTCACACGTCGTGCACCGGTCACGCGCTGTGCAGCGGTCACCGGTCACGCGTCGTGCAGCGGTCACCGGTCACGCGTCGTGCAGCGGTCACCGGTCACGCGCTGTGCAGCGGTCACCGATCACGCGCTGTGCAGCGGTCACCGGTCACACGTCGTGCAGCGGTCATCGGTCACGCGTCGTGCAGTGGTTACCGGTCACATGCGTTGGTCGCTGGTGGCGTTTAGCAGACATGGAAAGGCGGATCCGACTGAGCAATGAGCGATGAGGATGCCTGACTGCTTCTACGGCTTCAGTGGGCCTCAATGTGGGCCTCAATGTGGGCCTCAATATGGGCTTCAGTATGGGCCTCAGCGGGCCTTAGTGTCGGCATATTAACATGCTGGAGACATTCTTATTTATCAGCGGCCGAACAGAAGACCGCTGCATAAAATGCATCTGAAATCATGACATCATGTCCTGGTCCTGATTAACTGGATATTAACGGGAAAAGGGGGTTAGCGCCGGCCTGGTCCTCATCTGACTCCCGTTACGGAGCCTCTCAAGTCTCAACAGACTTCCAGAAGACAAACTGGGCTCTGTCCTCTGATGTGTTATGTCTCAGCAACTCATTACGTTTAATAGTCTGTCAGTGCATCACTGATGTGAAATTTCATTATCTTAGCATTTGTGCACATTTGACATAATAGGGAAGACCGGGGTCAAATGTACCACGGGGCAATTGTAACAGCGGCCATACTTCCGAAACCCGCCGATGGACGGTGCTGGCGGCACAGCGGGATATCGCATTGCGCAGTTGCGCAGTACCTTAGCAGTAAGGTGATACCATTTGCCACGGAGTTTGAAGACAGTGCGGCAAGTGAGTGGAGTGCTGTTCACAATTATGTGCTTTTGAGAGCGTCTTGTAGCTTTTTGAATTCGTGAATATGATTAGCTCATTGCTGTATTTTAAAGGTACGGATTTAAACGTTTGACTGGGCGGAGTGGGGCTAATTGGCCGAAAATTGAGTGTCGTAGTCGCTCGTTTCGCTCGCCCACACCATCTCGTTTTGCGTCAGTCTCATTGCAAAGATGGTGCGGCATAACGGAGACAATTTTAACATTTTTGCAGGGATCAAATGTAACAATTATTAACTATATTATAACAATTATTAACATGCCAAACAATACCTAACAATGTAACAATTGACCAACTACAATCAAAATGCCCTTATTGTGCCGGAAACCGCTCGTGCCTACACACATACAAATATTTACAACTACTGGTACTTGAAAAAGTATTCAATGTGATATTAGTACCAATTAGATGCTAGATAGGGGACCATACAGGTGGTCTTTCGTTACCATATTCGTTAAAATGGTACAATTGTCCCCGGGTGGTGTTACAATCTACCCCGTACCTGCGATCGATTGTAACAGCTGGAGTGACTTTGTCATACCGAAATTTTGACCCATAAAAGTCGTCATTTTACAATCATTTAACATCTATGACAAAGGAAGAACAGCAACTTTCTAAATCAAACAAATAGTTCTCTAGCCCAGAACGTTTTCGCTCCAGAATCGAAAATGTAAAAATGCTACAATTGACCCCGGTCTCGCCTAACTACCGAAGGTTATGCTGTAATGAGACGATTGTTTGGATATCATTAGATGAGCTTGAATAAGAAAAATAAGATAACTCAGGTCACATGGGCGGATCCAGAGCAGACCGGTGGGGGGGGGGAGGGGGCAAGGACAATGCTCCACCCAAAACACCGCCTGCAATCGGCGCAAAATTTACACATTTCCTGATACATAAAATCACAGATAACAGTAGGCCTACTGTTATCTGTAGACCTACTGTCTACTGTTATCTATGATAAAATATAAGCAATTTTTACCAACACAAGTTTGTTTTAAATCAGCTAACAATATCTAAGCAAGCGAAATCCGATGAAATTTCAAAATCGTGAGAGACTTATTGGGCTTTGGCTTTCAACAACCCGTTTCAAGTCATGTTTACTTTATATTATAAAACCAAAAACATTTAGAATCTTTATATACTTTGAACTGCTTACACTGTTACAAACATACAACATAATACACAGACAAGAGAAGCACGCGAATAACAATCACTGTGCAGATCAAAGACCTTCCCAGCTCACAAATGGCCCGTGCGTTGACACCACGGAGCTCATGGTAAATTAACGCGTCACTTTCATTTATTTATAGACGGGGATGCTTATGCAGTTACAGTGCACACGGTGCGCAGGGCCGGGGGGACGTGTTTGAACCACGGAGCGCCAGATCTGCTGACGTGTCTCCGCACCGACATTGTAACGAAAGACAAGACGCGGCCACTAAATCATTGACAGATAACACGCCACAGAGACCGGAGCAGACGATAGGCGTCATTGGTCGTGGAGCCGACGAGATGAAAGCTTTGCACTCGAGCGAACTGATGTGTCACGGTCCGAGACAACACGGAGACCTGTGGAGTATCGCTTTGCATTTGTGCGTGGTTGTAATTGGTTAAGTGTCATGAATGATTGGTTTTTCATGCTGATCTTCTCTTCACCGTGCAGCTGTTTGTTGCTCTGAACTGTCTTTGGTTGTCTCTTTCGAGGTTATGTGTTGCGCAAGCATCGAAGTGACGACAGTTTGCACACATGGGTAGTTCGGTCGGATTGAATCCTCTGTTGTTTTACCACGAAGCCGACGCTGAGTTTCCGCTCCATTACTTTTCTCCTGGGACGTCAGCTGACTGAACAGGACGGGCTGGCCGCTGGTTTATCGATTTTGTCGTGTATCTGTCATGGACATACGTTAACTGGTACTCAAGAGACCGTGCAGAAGGAAAACGGGTTCAATGCTGCTCAAAATATCAATAAACAGGGCATATGAGTGTATATGAGGGAGTAGGTATGAAAGGAAACAGGCTCATATAATCAAACAACTTTAGAAATCCAGCCAGGTGCGTATCGATTCGATTTCCCCTTGTTCCTTTCTTGATTGCTTGTGTCATATTACACAGATGCCTGCAAATTTGCACAAATACCTGCTGAATTTAATAGGGCAACATTGCCATATTAAATTCAACATAAATGTCCAACTTGATGCTAATTTGCGTCACTAGCAATCGAGACATATGCACTGGCGGATCCAGGGGGCATTTAGGGTCATGCCCCCCAAAGGCCTAAAGTGGCCTGTTTGACCCCCCAAACGATCAAGCCTCATACAAAAAAGCGATGGGTAATAATGTATAATGGCTTTGCCTCTGTTCCATAACCACAATTTGCGATGTAAACCAACAACAGGTCAATATAACAAATAACCAAAAGAATGCAGTTGTGTCGGGAATACAACGCAAAATTTCCAGCCGCTCTGCGGCGCAATTTAAATACCGAATATATTATATAGGAGTTAAAAATCGTGCCGTTTCCCATCGCATTTATGCTTTATGTTGCTATTTTATTATATTATTGTGCAAAATAGTTCGCATTTAACACTTTTTTACCACACGTTTAAAAACGCCCAAAATAACATTTTTTAGAGCGTCCGCGACTTATACACAATGTGACGCATTGATGAAATGCATATCAGGCCCCAGGGCATGACTACTCAAATTTTTCAGGCCGCTACGCGGCACAATTATTTAAAAATTATAGGCCTTGGACCTAAAAAAATATTCCAAGTTTGTATGGCTTATCCAAATTGCGTCTCATTGTCACTGGTTCTTGATTTCTTCAATTTGCTAATTCCACTCCCCAAAAGTTTGGTATGCCTATTCCATACATCCATACTACGATTAGTTCTATCCTGTAACGTGGATTTCATCCATTTTGTTTGGCCCTTTCAAAGCTTCGGAAGGGTTGCACCAACACCACTGGCGGATTCAGCGCATCGGGCGCCATCCCCACCCCGCAGGAATCTGGGGCATTTAAATACAAGTATGCCCCCGCAGTTTCCATGCACTGAACGGTGAAACAATGAGTCTCATAGAAACTATGGCAATTTACAATTTGCGCGAAGATAAATAAACTAATTATCGTAAAAAATTTCCCTTGCAGCAGTCGAAATCCAGCTATCCACAGACCACATCAAAAACTTCGAAAATTTCGCGCCGCTTCGCGGCAAGTTTCGCAATCGCAATGCAAATTGGCAAATGATTTCATTCAGGTTTCTTGTAGAGGACCAACCTGCATTTATTCTAGGTTTTATCAGGCAAACTCGTAAAAGTTTCGCGCGCTTTGCGGCCGCTAAATAGCCTTATAGATAACATAGAAAAAGTACCTATTATAACATGGAAATCCATCTTAAAATGCTGCAAAAGCTTCAAAAACGCGCATATTTTTTTGGTCATTTTCAGCCAACACCTCACTGGAAAATTGTCAGCGACGCCACTGCGAATGGGTATGAGATAAAGCGTTATTTATTTATTCATATGAGTGTGCCTTAATTTCGAAGCAATGCATGCTACATAATATCGCGTTTTCATGTTTTTCCCACCTAAAATTTTTTTTTTTGTTAAGCTCAAATACCAAATATAAGGTGAACGGCCCAGATTCGGGGAGAAGCAAATGGGGTTACCTTTTTGCAAAAAAAAAAGATCCCCCCAAAGCCGACGGCTGGATCCGCCAGTGGACATATGACCAATATAACTATATTAATAATATTTATGTGACAAATGTTAATCGAGTGAACGAACGGAAGGCCTTATATTAATATAATAATTCATGTTTTGAAACTTATTTTAAACTAAAAAACGAATAAATACCCGACGTTTCGCATTTATTGCTTTAATCTTATTTATTGCTTTAATCTTGAATTATTATATTAATATAAGGCCTTCCGTTCACTCGATTAATATAACTATATGTTGAAAATGGAGAGTGCGAGCCGTGTATGCACGCCATGGGAGCGCGCCTATAGGATAAATACAGGTATTTTGAACAAAATGTGATCGATAACATTAAAGTTAACAAATTAGCATAGTATTAGCAGTAACAGGCAACAGTATTATGGTCCCACAATGCTGTACAAATAAGCAACAAATAACTTTTTGTAATGTTTAGATTTTAGCAGTTTTCCTATTGGCTTGTCTTCTATAGACATTAATTAATGCTAGAAATTCGGATAGCCATTTGTGGTCTTAAATTATGAAACAGGAATTTGTCGCATGGAAAAAGACGCAAATGATTTTAAACTTAATAACCAAAATCTAACAAACGATACATGTATGCAAGGTCGTCGCCACCCTCCGAAAGTTTGGGGGACGGAGACATTTGGAAGTCGATTCTTTCCATGCAACGCCCATAGGCGTAATGTTAAAATCCGAACATGTTTGGGGAGACACCTCCCGCTGGGGGGGGGGGGGGACGCGTCCCTCTGTCTACCTGCTTTCGACGCCAATGCATGTATGTATGTGTTAAATGTATCCCCATGTTCAAATATAATTTGCCTAATAAATGTCATCACATCTCCTATTTGAATAACTAGCGAATGGTGCTAATGACCTCTAAAGATTTAATGATGGTAGCCCGATTTGAACTACACCATTTTCCCATTTAATCAACAGCTCTTATCGATGTTTTGTGATAATTTACAGAAGGACCATTCATCTCTTGATGTTCTTAACGTAATGAACTCAATTAAGATTCTACGTTGAAGACGGAACCTTTCAGTCAGCGAATGATCAAATCAGCATTTTCTCAGAATACTGTATTCTAGTAGTTTGGATGTTTTAAAAAGTAAATACAATACAATGCAATATGCTAAAGCACTCATAGCTCATTGGACTTCAATCCATATAGCACTCAGTTGTCAGTGCGGCCGGCGTGCGATCAGCGACGGCGTCTGAACCCTGACACCATCTAGCGTCTAGCACGCCCGATGACATCGACTGGAATGGCGAAACAGCCGACAAACATCACCCCTGCTCCCGATCTCTTGCCTAACGAGCACAATCAGATCCCATGTTTACACTCTGTGAGACAAACACTCGAACTGGTGCTCTACTTGCGTATCACGCGGACTGGGGCGAGAGCAGGAAGTGGTTTCGCAACCGGAGGAGGAGGGGGGGAGGGGGCGTGCACCGAGCTCTCATCGGGAGCGGAAGTGACTTCCGGCGTAGCGACAGGAAGCGATTGTTGCAGCACTGTGCGGTTACATACGTTACGAAGTCCTGCATGCTGCGTAGTGCGTAGCTATACAGTGAGTGCTCCACATGCAAATCGTACTGGGGCCACTAAAGCACTTAATGTTGCACGATAATCAAAGATCGTTAGATTGCTCGATCTTCGTGTAATCTAAATGAATGCATATCGAGAACATTTGCTTCTGCTTCATTTGGCCTCAAGGTTACTTTATCCCGTCCAAACTCTTCAGAGTTGTTAGCTCTAGTCACACACCCTGGCATGACTTATGTGCTGCCGCATTCCAGCTCGGTTCCTCCCGACCCGGGTGCAGATATTTACTCCAATTACCGCCGCCCCCGTCCGACGGCCGCTGGTCGGGACCTGTCGCCGACCAACGAGCCAGCTCGGTACCCCTGCAGTCCCCCCGACCGCCCCGGTCGGAGGGAGGGAGAGCATGGCGCGCAGGCCTGCTCGTAACGAGCCGCCTGCTGCTTATTCAACACTGATACCCGCTACTGACGGGATCAGAGGGGAAGCAGCGGTCAGCCGTGGCCTCCCCGGGTCAGTCAGCGATCAGCAGCGGAGAGGCCCGCGGCTGATCAGACAAGAAAGTCAGTGAATAGTGATCAACAGTGGCCCGCGGCTGCTCAGACAGGGTTAGTCTGGGTGACGGGACAGTGACGATGGTACCCGGCAGTTCAGTCGCTACAAATGATGAATCGGCTATACCGCTGACATGACATATCCCCGGCCACATCACGCTTACCGTCATTGTTAGTAGCATCACTCGGCAGCAGCAGTAGAAGCAGCAGCAGCGGTGGCGGTAACCTTTGCATAGCTATGCAGCCTCGCTACCCTCATATAGCGAGATCGAACACGGCGCTGCTCCGCAACCAAAGCAGTTCACTCTCTGTCTGTCTCCACAGGATATGTTCCTCGACACAGGATGTCTGTTGACTGCACTGATCACCACGCTGTGCCTGGTTCACGATCACAACTCTGTCCGGTGCAAAGTCATTGCAATAGCCAGGCTCATAGCTCAGCCGGTCGTCCGCTTGTCACCCGAGTCAGTTCCTCTACAGCTTACACTTCGCCGGTTACAATGAACTTCTATTGCTCATCTGTGTAGTCCTTCCGCTGCGCACCGTCTTCGCCTCACATTTGTACTAGTACCTCCGTGAAGTTCCAGTCCCGTTTATCACACCCGTCAACTGTCCCGGTCACAGCTCACTCAGCGATGACACATCTATGTCCGTGTCATCCCACCGCTGGCCGCTGACCGCTGACCGCTGACCGCTGACCGCTGACCACTGACCGCTGACCGCTGACCGCTGACCGCTGACTGCTGACCGCTGACCGCTGACCGCTGACCGCTGATTACTGACTACTGACTGCTGACCGCTGACTACTGACTACTGACTACTGACTACTGACTGCTGACTGCTGACCGCTGTCCCTGCTGACCGCTCTCCACTGACGCCTGCAGCTGACCGGCGCGACACACCCAGCATGTGCGGCGCGGTGCGGGCGGCGGGCCGGCGTGACCGTCACCCTGCTCTGTCAGTCTGTCACTGCGAGTCACCAGAGGCGACCAGCGGCCCACTGCGACCTCCGGGAAGCCGCCGTCCGGCACCGCCAGATAGCCACTTCCCACAAACACGGCCGGAGCCGAGCCGAGCCGAGCCGAGCCGAGCCGAGCCGAGCCGAGCCGAGCAGAGCAGAGCAGTGGTGGCGGGCACAGACCGCAGGGCCGAGCTGGTACGGCTGCTGTGATATTGACCAGTGACTGGTCACGTGACTGGTCGGTGTATGGACGTCCTCTGCGACCGTGGTCTCGTGATATCGCGTCATGACCAATGTTGTCTGTTACACCGGTAACGGTGACATCGCAGTTGTGATATCGTAACTGTGACATGGTGAATGACATCGTTACATGTGGCTCATTGACTGGACGTCGCTGCTGACACCGTTACTCTGACTAGTTAACTGTGGCATCGTTACTGGCATCATGAACCTGACACAGTGACTAATTCAGTGACACAGTAAGTGACTAATAAGTGACTAATAAGTACTAATAACTAATAATGACTAATAAGTGACTAATAAGTACTAATAACTAATAATGACTAATAAGTGACTAATAAGTGACTAATAAGTGACTAATAAGTGACACAGTGACTAATTCGCGGCTGATCAAATGCGCAGCACCGTGATCTTCCAATTTGCACTGATACTGTCACACATGACTAACACCGTACTTGACGCAATGTCCGGGAAGTGAATGAAGCTTTTGACACTGTGATCATCGTGAGCAGCACAGAGATGCTACTCTCATTGACATGCTGACGATTCTCATTGATACCGTGACGTTTGTTGGTTGGTTGGGGAATGTTTTCGCCGCGCCGGTATGATACAAGATACATATAAGGGAAGGTGACATTCGGACGTCGGAGTTGCCTGTATCCGCCGCTCTGGAAACGCTCACCGGCCGACCAGAGTCCGTTAGTGCCTTCCTTAAAGGGAGTGTGCCTACTCACATTGGTTATGTGGAGTTGTTGACACTAGTCTGTAGACATATTTATTCTGATTAGCCATGTACTTCATTTCCCCAGAATCGACTTTAGTTGCTGAATATATTCAAAGTCGCATTCACATACTGGCTAGATTAATTTATCAATTCGCCAGAGAGCTTTCGCACTAGAGCATTGCTCTTAAATTACAACGCTAGCATATATTGTTAGCTATGGCAGTGCGCCATTAATAGTTAACATCTTCGCTACCTGTTTATAGTGGACAATCGTTTTTGAGTTTTGAAACAAAACAAATGCACAACAGATTATAGTAATTTAACTAAAGGGAATCCAGACAGTGAATTTTATCGTACAATAATCAGCAATAGTTCTTCTTACCGTAATACAAATATATTTGACATTTCAAAAGAGTAGGCACACTCCCTTTAAAGGGAGTGTGCCTATTCTTTTGAAGTGCCTATTCTAGTGTTGACAGGAGAGTCTAGGCCGTAAACCCCTAACCTTCATGATCAGTGCTTCATCATAACCGATATCCACCCGCTCCTGGCAAAGCAGTCACTAGACACACAAGGTCATTCGGTAACCCAAATAGGTCATGTTGCATATGGGGCGACGCGACTAGAAGGGACAAACACATTTGTGTCATTTGCACGTCTTGATCTGTATTTTATCAAGAGTTATTGATAACAAAGTAATCAGATGACCTCAGCTGACCTTACAGGGGTCACTGAGCAACAATTTCACGTGGATCATCAAGAATGAGCTAAAATAACATGATTCTGAAATCAATGGGCTGATCGCTGATTCGATGCATATTCTCTGAAAAGGAAGGTTTTGCATATTTTCCCATTGACTTGTAATGGGGAAGTCACAAAATTGACCTTACCCTAGATCACTAATACCAACAGAATCCGAGATATACGATTTGTAGGTAGTAGGAACTTATTAAATTGAGGAGAAAGATAGAGGAGAAGAGAAAAAATGAGGAAAAGATAGAGGAGAAGATAGAGGAGAAGATAGAGGAGAAGATAGAGGAGAAGATAGAGGAGAAGAAAGAAGAACAGATAGAAGAGAAGAGAGGTGGATGGCAAACAGTACAAGATAGGAATAGAAAGCACATCCAAGCTGGGAAGAGGCATCGCATTTCCGGAGAGCAGGACCATTGTGTTGCCTTATCAAACAGGTTCAATGTTCTGGAGCCTGCCGAGGAACCTGAGAAGCTGAGATATCTGGTGATTGGTGACTCGCGGGTGAGGCCCCTTGGGAGAGTGTTTTGTGGAAGGGAGGACAGGTGTGCTGTCAATCCAGGAGTGAGAGTGTTTGAACTTGGCCGTGTTATCCAGGACGAGCTACGTGCGTGCGATCCCGAAACAATAATGTGCAAGTAGGGGTCATACGTTGGACCGAGGCGCAGCTAGGCTTGTGGACGAATTTCGCCATTGCAGACGCTGAAGGAGGCTAGGAAGCTATCATCATCCACTGGCAGTCCATCCCTCGAGCTCAGTCGGCACGGAGTTGGTACTCCAGAGCCCTGTCAGCAACCACTCTGTGGAGTAAGCTGTGCTCGGCTATGGGTTTGTGTTTGCGACCTGTGGACAGTTTTATGCAGGACGACGGTACTAATAAGGATGGTTTACATTTTAGCGGGATGAGGGGGCGGACAGTAACTGGGGTGCATACACAAGGGTGATTCAGGAAACTAGGCGCGGGAGGGGTGTCAGAAGGTGACAAAGGTAAACGGCCATCGAGAATAAGGCAGTTGGTGTTGGTTCAACTGATAAGGGGACGCATCAAAGTTATCGTAGCTGTAGCAGTAGGAGCAGTAGTGGTACAGAGGGACCTAAATGTAATATTGGATGTATGATGTTAAATGCACAGAGCATTAGATCAAAATTTGATGAATTTAGATGCTATGTTGGTATTCAAAAACCGGATATTATTTGTGTAACAGAGACATGGGTGAGTGAAGAATTTTGTGGTGATAGGCTGCAGGACTTTGAACTACAAGGTTACAACATGTTTTCGTACTGCAGGGAATCACGGCAGGGTGGCGGGGTGTTTTTATACGTCAACAGTTNATCGAGAAGTAGGCAATGGTGAAGGTTCAACTGATAAGGGGACGCATCAAAGTTATCATGGCTGTAGCAGTAGCAGTAGTAGAGAGAGAGACCTAAGTGTAATATTGGATGTATAATGTTAAATGCACAGAGCATTATATCAAAATTTGATGAGTTCAGATGCTATGTTGGTATTCAAAAACCGGATATTATTTGTGTAACAGAAACATGGGTGAGTGAGAGTTTTTGTGGTGATAGGCTACAGGACTTCGAACTACAAGGTTACAACATGTTTTCGTACTGCAGGGAATCCTGGCAGGGTGGTGGGGTGTTTTTTATACGTCAACAGTTTGTACGGTGCTACGAGGGTTGATGATCCATTAAAAGCTAAGAGTGAAGAATTATTTTGGATACACGTTAAAATTAGTGCAGGTAATAGGGAGAACTTAAGAATAGGAGCATTCTACAGACCAGGTAATATTTCGAGAATGCCTCAAGTTGAGGCATTTTTGGTTCATCTTTGGTTTTTGTATATGTGATCATGGCCCGTGGCCGAAAATTCATATAAAAGATACATAAATTCACTAAAACTGACAGTAATTTTGTAAGGAGGTCTATATAAAGAAAATTAATTATCAAAATCACTATATATCTAATGCCTTACATTCAACGACACTTAACCCAAATTAAAAGTTGACGCATTCCGACCGCTGCTGAACTCAGAGTCGCAAGGCCTATCTCAGTGGTTCATCGTTTGTAAACCCCTGTTGTACTCGCATTTAGTTCCATATGTACTGCGAACCTCTGCACCGCGAACGACGTGACATTTGATTGCAATATGCGGTATTGACACCCAGATTCTGGTCTCTGGGAGGCCTGCGATGTTGGTTCCCTGTAACTTCAATGGAGCTAACTCTTCACAGCTTCCCGATGTTTGGTTAAAAAATGGTTTCTAAAGAATCACGCAAATAAAACACAGCTATTTTCTCGGCTCTCGCAAACGTTTCAGCGCTCCCGGCCGTCAGCCTCAATTCATGGGAGCCAAGGTCGGTTCGGGTCCCCAACTGTACGAATCTGTGGTGTCATGTGTTTGTATTCAGAGAATGACGTTCTCGGCTCACTGACGTTTGTGCGGGATTGTACCGGTACACTGTGTGGCCTCAGCCACAGTCGGCATTGTCTGCCACAGCCCACTGTGATCCAACTTTGTGAAGGGGTGGTGATTTCCCTGATTCGTTACTGTGTGACCGTCCATGGAGCTACCAACAAAACTCAGCTCTGTCGCCTTCAGCGAATACTTCGTTTTGGCGCTAGAGTCATCTCCGGTCGCAGAAAGTACGACCTCATCAGTGACGTGCTACGGGAGCTTAAATGGCTCACAGCCGAGAACATGTTCTTGTATCACAGCCTCATCCGCTTCTTTTAATAAGTAGTGTGGTTTTGGTTATACCTTGTAGCCCGGTACATCCCTTCCTATGTGGTTTCTTTTATCTCCTATGATTCTTCTAACTATTTCTATTCATCATCGCTCCACTAGGCAGTCGGACCAGCTTGTGACCCCTCAGATAAGATCTGAGTCGGGAAAACGCAGGTTCTTATACTCTATCGTGACCAAAATTAACGGCTTACCAGCAGCCATGCGCGATATGCAGCACTCGTCTTTTAAAGGCGAGGTGCGAATATCGCTTTTAATAAATCAGTTTGGTGATGATGACTGATCATATGTATTTACGTAAATGTTATGACTCAATATGACATCGTGTACCTGTTGTTTGAACGCCTGACTTCATATTGCTTCATTTGTATGCCTTTTTGACTCGAGGTGCAGAATAGCCATGTCTCATGGAGCCACCCCATCATGTGTATAGATAACTGGAAGTAAACTGGAAGTATCTTCCACGATCCGCTGTAACTCTGCGGCTGTGAACGACAGGCGCACTGAGCGTTCTATAGCCTCTTCGAATTGCAACCTTTTCCAATCAACTTCAATGTGATTTACCACGAATCACTTCAATGCCAGAGCTGACTGTTCCACCTTGGGACTTCCCCCTGTTAAACTGGCCTTCTTCTCGCCGAGAAGAAGGCCTAAGTCCAATCAGCCTCAGGCCTAAGAACCTCTCTGAAGATGAGGTTCAATTAACAAAGATTCCACCAGCTGTACGGAGAAAATCGAAACTCACTTTTTATGTATACGGATGGATCCAAGGTTGGTAGTCGCACAGGAAATGCTGTATTTGTTAATAACAAGGTGCAATGTCGCTTGCCGGATGAAACACCAGTGTTTGTAGCAGAACTTCATGCTTTTCTTATCTTAAAACTGTTCGTCAATCTCGCACACCAAATGTTATGATTTGTTCCGATTATAAATCCGCACTGCAATCTATTGTTAATCCTCCGTTTTCACATCATATACAAGTTGACATGCGTAACTAACATGCCTTAGATAATGTAGATCATCAGAGCAACTACCTACCCACTTAGTTTGAACGTTCTAGCTCTCATACTTTCTGAGATCTCAGGGGGAGGCAATAAAGTGCCCCCCCCCCTCCAGTGCGCGTTAGTGGCATACCTTTCTCCAGCGCGCTTGTTAAGTAGCAAGCACAAACGAGTAACCAAATCACTAGCCAAGCACAATAATGCAATGCAACGCATCATGCATATTAATGAAGTGACTTTCAAGAAATAAACTATCCTTGTGTTATTTAACAAGTAAGGGCAGATCCATTCATTTACCTCTTTCAAAGAATGGTGAAAAATATAATATAAAATAGTATTAGGTAGCCGTACTGCACGTGTTACTGAAAAGACGACGTATTTTGTGATGACTTAGGGTTATTCAAATATAATTAACCCTCGCCCGGATAGGCCCGGATCGGATGCCACACACCCTCGGTTTTTCCCAAATAACTCACGTAGTTTGTAACCAATCGCAATGAACCTTTCAGTACCTTACTCTTGAACAATTTGACACACACTCTGAAAATTGCGAACTTTCAACTTTCATGACCCGTGACATATGTTCTGTTTCTCAAGGTCATGTCAGACGAAACTGGCGTCCCGTAGCATCGATCCTTGTTACATGTGCTGTTTCCGAGTGTTTGACGTTCAGAAGCAAATGCAAATGTGTTTCCAGGTGACAGGTGTGTCTTCTACTGAGATTGTGACGTTGATTGACCTATCCTGAGGTCAACCGAGGTCACTGACCTCCGATGACCTCCGATTACTTTTTTGTCTTCTGGCAGCTTTTAGGACAGCTTTTGACGCTGATTTCAAATATTGGAGTCATTTGACATGCTTATATGTTGTACTGGGGTCGTGCGCTTCCAAAGGTCAACCGAGGTCACTGACCTCAGATGACCTAACATAACATTTTTGAAATTTGGCAGTTTTTAGGGTCATTTTTGTGACGCTGATTTCAAATTTGGCATGCATTAAACATAATAAGATGTTCCTTTACCATTTTGGCTCGATCAATATTCAATTTTCACACATTTACGATTTGTGACATTTTGATCTTTGACATGACCTCAGAGGTCACCTATTGACCCAGGACCTTCAATGGCTTCTTCTCGTCACAAGCAACACGCTCGTTTTTTAATCGAAGCTCTAGCTCAATTAGGGGCGAAACGACAAGGGGGGTCGTACCACCCACCCTACCCGGACACGCAGTGAATTTGCCCTATCCGGGCGAGGGTTAACCCGATATGAGTAAAGGAAGATAACTGTAGGCGCCACATCCTTTTGCTTGAACATTGTCGTCGAATTTCGCCATAATTTTCGACAACAAACATGGAACACTTTTTTCGACGACAAACTTAAGCCTCACATCATGTCTGAAATATTGTTCACCTATATTTATTTTTACTTTATTCATCTTTACTCCTCTATGAACTTTTGTTCCATTTTAGTATCATATTTGTGTGTTACCTATTTGCCTTATCAACTGTGTGCGTCTTTTTGCGCACTGCTGTCGTGTCGTCGCATGTTTTAATTACTCGACTCGAGCTGTAATTGGGTGAATGCCTGTTGCTCATTGTCATTAAATAAACAAAAAATAAACACGGATTAGGCACATGCTCCAGAATTATACTTGGACATCAATTTAATAGATTATGCCGACTCCAATGTAGTTGACAGACGTAGATGAATTCATGTAGATGACAGACGTAGACGAATGTATATTAATTCTGCATTGATTCGATCTATAAACGCTGTTGATCTATAACGGCTGTTGATGAGAGCAGTTGAATCGCTAACCACTTGACACGACTGCGCAATGTGCAGCGCAATGCGCAATGTGCAGCCAGCCTGCGTAGCGGAGCCACAAAGGCGTCTACGATCACGTGTCATTGCCAGCTCCAAACGCGCGCTTCCATTTCTGCTGAATTGCAGCCCACTCTTCTCGACAGCATAGGCCACCATCGCAAAATATGGGACGCCAATTGAAGAACGAACTTCGAACATTGTCTGCAGCCATTTATTCCCGTCCTGTCTCCGAATTTCCTGACACATTTCGCCGGCGCACTTCAGTCAAGAGGCTGTTATCGGAACAAGGCGCCTCCGACTCCATACATTGGGGCCAATTTGGAGTCGGCGTTGGGAATCACCGCCTGCGCTTGTGAGATGCTGGAGCCACATTAAACGGTCAGCGTCGTTTGCAGATGGCGGATGGGTCCAGATTGCATTCGATCAGTCAGACAAGCTTGTCTTTCAGCTACAGCCAGCTAGTGATCACTTCTGATTTGGTTTGACGATAGCAGACAAAATTGTCCTATGTCCGAGTCGTTTTCTAAGACATGTCTGTGAAAGTTTGACAGTTTAGACAGGCAACTAGTATTTCTGATCAGCAAAACGGATCGCAACCATAAATACTAATACCAAATGTTGGCAGACTGTTGCAGATTTAGGACCTTGCATTGGTTAAACTCTCACTCACTGATCGTCTTGTAGTCCCTTGACACCGTAATTAAGGTGGCAAAATATGTCTTCATACTTAGAACTCTGCGTTATCATGGTCAGGGCTGCGGAGTAGATCGGTTTTCAGGTAACTCCAACTCCGACTCCAACTGCGACTCTGCAATTGACTCAGATATTTAAATAATGAACCTGTTTACCCACAGCAAACTCGTTACATTTTAAGATTAGAGCTCATTTAATGGAAAATAAAGCAGTTAAATGAAATAAATTAGGTAGTGACGTCATTAAACTTGCTATATTCCACAACATCATTTCCAAAATTGCTTCGTTTTCGCACAGAAGATATAACTTTATGTGAAAGAACGTACCCAAAATGTCACGCTGGTAACAAATAACAATATCAGGTTTTAAGTTATCGTGAAAGTTCAACAGGTGGGCAATATATGGCTCTCCCTCCGGTCACTGGTGGCATGGATGAGAAATTCTCATTCATGCTGGCGGGCTCGCAAGCTCTGATCTGATGTATTTTGCTTTTCAACGAAAATAAAGCGTGTATTATACATACATGTTTCTTTAGCATTAATAGACGAATTAAATGAATGTTTATTTTTGCGTCACACTCTGTCCGCTGCAGGCATACGCTGGTCAGGCCTGCTTTGGGACCTCTTGATTATGATAGGCTTTACTGCTTACCTCTGACAAGCCTCCACATCACGTACTGGGGGATAATGACACGGTAGTTATAATACGCATATCAGAAATACTGCTAAAACGATTCGTCGCCAAACAATAGAAAAAAGTGTCACAAAATGTCAAAAATGTATTTGTTGGCTCTCGCTGCTGCCGCTCAAGACAACACAAGCGTCAGGCGTGCATTGTGGACTGCTGGCGCGCGGTCGCGCTCATCCTCACGCCCGCCAGTGGCCGAATTTCAGCCGCTGGGAGGACGGACTATGCTGGGGAGGTTGTCCTCCTGTAAAATGTAGACGATCCCTGCCCTCAGCCTTGAGCGGGCTGGGTTTGCACAGAACACTAGCACCGTGTCATGTTCACATGCGAAATAGACTTCAGTTGAATTAAAATATATTCCGGTGCCGGCGGGAGTCCGTCAACAAGTGGCTCTGACTTAGAGGCAAACGTGCGGTTTATCAGGTCGGCCTTCTCACGGTCGTCAGTAATCTTCCTATCGCCATCAAAAGGAATATTCGAAGGATGCTGGGAGTTAAGAGGAAACAACCGTTAAAGGTGGAAACTACCAAAGCAAGAACCACCCAACACTTTCTGGAGAACTCTGTCCGTGACGTCACAATGGCACTCACGGGAGCGAGTCCTCCTCTCCAAGACAAACATCACGCTGTATGGATGGCCGGGCAGAGGAAACTGCACAAGACTATTGCTCATTCGGGTCGTTCTTTTAGCCGAACCCTAAGCGAGCCATTTGTCTTGGCACCATGTCGGCGCGGCAGTCTTCGAGCCGCAACACACAGTGGCTGTTTGTCAAAGATGTAAGTCAGGCTGAAGACGGCAACAAACACAGATACGGCGCCACCAGGTCTGCGAAAACTGCTGCAGCGTGAATAACACTGCTGGAATTGTTTGTCACTAATGCTGTTAACGCATGCGAATTTGCGGCAGTTTTGACTGTTAAATTTGCATAACAGAAAATGCAATGTGAAGGTAATTGGCGTTCACAAACTCAAAGCAATGGGATTTATTGTTATGGTTGACATGGAGCGCTACTACGCAAAGCAAAATTGCATATATGGAAGTACTTTCTTATTAAATTAAGTTAGTGCATCCTCTATAGCACATTCTCGATCCCCTGTCCGGCCACGTTAACCCATCACTGAAGACCACCGACGATCGGGTACGTGTAGACCAGTGAATCGCTCCCCCAGCATTAGTGGCCTCCCTCATGACTTGGGCCCTTCCCACAAGTCCGCCCTGCTGGTGAGGTATTATAAGTCCCTGAACGTTTATCCTGTAAGTGTTTTACCTTTTCCGCTTTATCATTCCCCAGCCGTCCTATGGATGAGCTAAATACTGCTTATATTATCTGAATGACACCTATTCATCCGTTCTGTCCTATGCCAGGATAATTCAACTTCCAGACACAATTTGTTCCTTCTACTGGCGAGGATTGACTCAAACTGAAATGCAGCAACCCCGGTGACGTCACACAATCCCATAATTTTGCGGAATAAATCTGCGGATGCAATTACTATGTGGTGGCCAAATAAGTCTGCATTCGTGAAGCATAGTAATAAATTGTTCCAAAAGCAGGCATATGAGAAATCTTCTATATCATCCACTTTGCTTAGTTTATTTGTAGAGTTAAATGTGGCAATGTATGCACATAATTCCTCTAACTTGTTTGGTCACATCTGCTCTGTGGTACGTTTCTAATTCGACAGAGAATGGAGGCCGGGAGGAACCTTGAATGACCTTGGCCGGGAGGGAAGAGCCAGGCATAGACATAGACATAGACGTATATTGAGACCTTCCACAATAAACTTGTGGCTCTTTCGGCCTTTCGTCAAAAAGATAAAACATACGAGGAGGGTGGTCCAAAACATGCTCACAAACAGACACACACGCACACACACACAGGCCTGAGGAGAGATGGTTGCACGACACCGCCAGATGTAAACAAACTCGTAAAGCATTATTCATGACCGTGAATTTCGTACAGCAATGATACCGCCAATATTTATATGGCTGTTTTGGTGTGGGTCGCCGAGAAGTCTCCTCCGAGGTAGCGTCGACGAGGTCTACGAAAGTCACCGATAATAACAATTTCCGATTGTTAACTTTTCCCCAATTCTGCATGCCTTAACCGCCATTGGCCAGCCAGAATGTTTGTTTGCTGAGTCACTGATCATCACCGGAGCCGACGATGCTGTTGACGACGGTAGACTCCCCCGTTGATATAACTGATTAATTGTAATTTGTATAGCGGCAGCTGCGCAGCTGCGCAGCTTGTGCCATTGGACAATGGACATGTCGGCGCTCACGTAGTCCGTGATACAATGCTGTATGTGAAGGGTATCCTCCACTGTGCGGTAATTGCCTACAGCTGCAGTTGGACAGAATCTGCCATCGGTCTGCACTCGGCACTGCGGCATCCTAACATGAATCAACCGATGTTAAATGCGCCGATACCAGCTTTGCGATGTGCCAGCTGACTATTAAGATGCATGTCACACGGAGCGCGGTACTTGGTTTATATGTTTTCTTGGATGAAGACATTGCATTTAGTTAACATCTTCACCTTCATATTATGTTCGAAACGGCAATAGAAATATAAAACATCCACAATGCCTTCTTATTGGGATGCCTTTAATTGGATGCCTTTGATTGGAAGGTAGATGCGAGTGTTTCACAGGCATTGGGAAAGAAATTAGGCAATTAAAGGAATAATTGCCACCTCCGGAAGATTTCTAAAAAGGCAGTTTAAATGAATGGTTGGGAAAAACACTCGAGTTTGCTCACTCTCAAACTTGCTCTCAAACTTCAAACTCAAACTTCAAACTTGCAGCACCATATTGCAATTGGATTGGCCAATTTAATTGCAATAATGTGACGCCGTATCTAGCTACTTGCTCATTCTTCCACTTACTTGTCGTCTGTTTTACTTCATCTGCTATTGAGTATCTTTTCTCGCCAATGGTCATTGAAAATATTTAACTTAACTCGTGAGCATACGCCGTAAATCTGAAACTGGTGCTGAAAGTCATGTGAAATGGGCTGCTTTCAGGACCACTTTAGGTCACGCTACTTCAGCGATATATCAGAGTCAGCAGCAGGAAAGGAACGCCATCCCGTCGTCCACGGTGTCCGCTTAAATGGCGCAACAGTGGATTAACTACAGCGATGGACGGAAAGAGGCTCTCATTCTTCGCCAGTATCGTATATGACATATGACGGAGGAAATGTGGCGCCATGCAGGCAAATCCTAATATTGGTCTGAGGCTAATTTCTGACTCATGCAATTTATTATGCAGTAATTTTGAGGCTGTTGTAATGAAATTGTTATTGCGTCCGAGATATTCATTCTACACTGAAAACTTATGGAGACCATCCATGGTTTTCCGAGAGGTCTCCGAACCCACTAGTCATTCTCTGCAGAGAGCCACAAGTTTCGAAACCATGTCGGGTTCTCAATGCTAAAACTATTATCAGAATACGTCAACATTCTCAACGGAGAACGTGCAGATGAAACCATGCATGCTTCTCAGAAGCCATTGGCGGTTCTCTACATCCCCTCCCCCAAAGGTCCTGCAACTATTATTTGGCTCCCAAAACGGCTAGGCGTACAGATGCAGACGGGCTGACAACGCGCTTTTTACCCCTCCGGTCACAGCCGCTGGTCCCGCTGATGAGGCTGGAGAACTTCGGCTGCGCTCATTGTGTCGCGATCCCCGCAATTCACAACTTTTGGGAAATACGCCACTTCCGGGAGGTTGCAGCCCCCAAAGCCCACGGTAGATTTCTCCCTGCTCCTCGCATTGCTCCTCATTGTTTAATATTCTGAGGGTCGGCTCGGTCGAATGGTTCCATGGTACGTTTCGCCAACGAGCTAAACTTACATAAACTAATAAATGGACCGTCAAATTTGTACGTAGTTCCGTAGGTGGACGCAGTTGTCCAAACTGCTAATGTGTTTTCTTCTACCGCGCCGGGGGTCCAGCCTAAGTTGGAGCGAGGGCGTAGGGTAAGGAGCGGGTAGGGCCGACTCACGGAGGGGGAGGCTTAGATGGGTGAAGGGGGGGGAGGAGGGTCGCAGTCTAGTCGCGCGTTATGTAAATTGGTGGGTTATTAGGGGGAGGAGAGGGGCCACTCAACCGCAGCAGTACCGTCAAATCAGAGTGGCGTAATAAATGATGCAAACGTCAGAAGCAAGATGCATACAATATCTACTATCAAAATGGATACTGTGACGTGTCTAGGGGTGATAATTTGTCAGTGTAACAGCCATCATGAAATAATAATACTATAAGTCGATCAGGGACGGATCCAGGGGCTGTAGGGGCCGAAGCCCACTGCCTTAGAGAACGGCGCCCTCGGGCATCCCAGTGCCGTGGCGCTGTTCTTGTGAAGGATTTGCCGGGGTCGAAGTCGCCGTAGGCTATACGTTGTTATGCAATAGCCGTAGCGTTCTCGGGAGGTCACCAGGGTGCCCTTGCGTCTACCAACAGCACTCTTGGAAGACACACACAGAAGACATTGTCGCTCTCAAAACGCATTATGCCGCCCTCAGAAGGTAGGTATATACAACGCCGCCCTCGAAAGGTTTTATTGCTGCCCTCAGAGCGCACTATGCCGCCCTTAGAAAGCATCGGAAAGTATATTTGTTATTTGACCCGACTAGCTTACATATTGGCGCCCCTCTAGAAACTATACCAGTGTTTGTCATAGATCGGGTGCACCCATGGGTGCCCACTCAGTTCTTCAGATTTTCTGGGTTGAGTATGCATTTGTGAATTTTAATGGGTACTGGGCGGGCATGGTTACCAGGGACACTGCCACCTCACCCGTTCCACTAAAAGTCTTTATTCTCAAATATAGCAGCACGTTGTGGTGCAAGCGGAAAAATATGGATAATTGCTGCTGAACACGATTATGACATTTCTTTTCACAAACATTGCTGTTAATTTCCCATGAAAAATGGTTTTAATATTTGGGCTGATGACGGTTGTGAAGGAATTTTTTGGGAAAAAAAGAAAACCTGTCAATGCTGCCATAAGTATGGACTATTGGTATAGCTAATGTATGGCCAAAGGTAAAAACAAGTCGAAAACTGTAATAAACATTTAGCAAAGAGGACTACGACATCGGCTCAGCGGCCGCCATTCAAATCATTGGGGGCTGGCGATGTTACAGATTGCAGAATCAAACTTGAATTTATATTTTGTTAGACCAGTGTGTTTGTTTTGATTACTGCTATACATAATTGCAATACCAAGCAGCCAAAATGGCTAGCTCAACTCAAATCTAATGTTAAGGTGGCAGTGTCCCTTTAAGGCAATTTTTGAATAATATCGCTAAACGTTATTTTACTTGACAAACAGATGTTGAGATAGTAATTGGCAAGTAAATATGTAAATAAATGATATAAAACATTTCAGCAATAAACATTGGCAATTATATGAGAACAATAAATCATGGTAAGTAATAGTGGTAAAATATAAAAAACACAAATCAGTTCTGATCAAAAGTCTAATCTAAGATGACATTGACAATGTTGACAGAAAAGTGTTCGATGAGTCCAAATTCACAGCAACACACAAGAGCGTGATTTTATTTCTCGCTGATAGTAGGCAAGTAAATATGCTAGGATAATGGTTGCAAATTTTGTAAAAGTACTTATATGCTTAATCTGATTTTGCCGAACCGGGCATGGGCCTCAATATTATACATTCATTTGAATGGGCCTGTCTGGGTCTGGGCTTCGTATTTATGGGCTTGGGCTGGGTTAGGATTGGGGTTGGGGCACCCATGACGAATTATGGTATAATGTGAATATTCACGAACGTTATAAATGATAATGCGTGATTACGATAAATGTTTGACAAATAATCGTACAAAAATGATTTTTTATTATTTAAATCTGATAAATTTATTTATTTTAAATTGCCAAGTATTTTTGACTTTTAGATTGCATATTTTAAAGAGATGGTCGATGAAAAGTTTGCATATCAGTTTTTATTCATGCTCCTTGCTAAAGCGCTACGTGATATTCATTACATAACATCTTCTTCAAAATAGCTATCTCGGATTTGCAAAATTTATATTTTGGACTGTATAATGCCCAAAACTATTTTTAAATATCTTGTTTTCTCTCACAAAATAAAAAATATAGCTATTTAAAAAATGCGAGAGAACCACGATGGACGACATCCATGTATAATTCTGAACGATGCTGGGAAACGACTGCCAGTTGGTTAAAAATATTTGGCACGAGACCGAAGGTCAAGAGTGTCAAATATTTTTAGACACCGAGACTGGCAGTAATGTCCAGCAGAGTTCAGAAAGGTATTTCTCATAACTTAGTCATCTAAAGAGGATCTGCTAAATGAAAGAGCCTTCTTCCGTGCACAATAACATTTTCCACACTCTTATTCTGNGCCAGCAGCACCAGGTATCTCGCAATGTCACGGTGCATCTCGATGCTAAGTCACTATCACTATCGCTGATTGCAGAACGAATCTCGAATCTCGCACTTCACAGTTACTCAGCACTCAGATACTCAGCACTCAGTCACTCAGATACTCGGTCATCACAATCGTACCAGGGAAGGCTTAAGGCGGTAAAAACAGGGAAAGGGGTGGAGCTCCGGCAACGCGTCCGCACGGTGGGCGCGATGCGCAGGAACTGATATCTCTGTTTGGTAACTGGTAAAGGTGCGTCGCTCGTTATACTGGGGGAGACACACCTCAAACATTCCCTCGCAATACCGTGTAGCACGGCTGTTCGGCATGTCTCGGACTAAGCCAACACTGTCCGGTACCTTTCATAAACATTGTGATGCAGGCTCGATCGAAAATGTCAACCTCTTTGATGCAGTTCGTCTGTATCGCCTAGCTTCACAGATCTCGGCCGTTTCTCTCTGTGCTGCCGTGAGGTGTCGCCTGTCGTCACCGTCGTGTGGTCCCTGGTGGCTGACGTCGGCCTGTTGTTGTGTGATGTGAGCGGTGACGGTGACGGTGGGGCGACCTTCCCCGCCGCTCTGCCCGGTCGATGATGGGGTGGTGCGGGCGGCCAGAGAGCCGGCACGCGGCCGGCTGCTCTCCGTGCCGCGTGTCAACAGGCGCGGCTATCCAGCCCGGGGGCTCAGCCGCCTCCAGCCCGGGGCTCAGCCGCCTCCAGCCCGAGGGCTCAGCCGCCTCCAGCCTGGGGCTCAGCCGCCTCCAGCCCGGGGGCTCAGCCGCCTCCAGCCCGGGGGCTCGGCCGCCTCCAGCCCGGGGGCTCGGCCGCCTCCAGCCTGGGGCTCAGCCGCTGTCCGGCCAGGACCCAGTCGCCGTCCAGCCAGAGTCAATGCAGGCCAGGACGGCCAGCAGAGGGTAGTGGAGTTCATTGACTATCATTTGGGGGAAATTGGTGGAGGGAACCGATTGTGATATGCGTGGTAAGAGGGCGTTAAACTGCAGCCAACTCGAAAGTATAGTGACTAACCGGGTTTAGCGATGGGCTCAGAACGGTTTTGGTCATTTTCGAAAAGTGCTCAATACGGTGACTCGGAATTGTTAACACTAAAAATAAACGGAATCAATTTATCACACTATGAAGTTAAGGCCAATGCGCTCAACGTTGTTATCGCTTTGGAATTCTGAAATATCGCCTTTGCTGAGCTAAAGCCAATGGTTCGGTGTTTAACTTGTCATTTATAGCTCAGATTGAGTACTTCCCAGGTAAATATCGCAGTATTGCTGTTTATAAAGCATGCGGTCCGGGCGGGATCAGCGCCCCGATTATACGGACATACAGTGATACGCTAGCTGTGCCAACAATCACCTAACAAAACAATCAATTCATATCGAAAATAATATTGACACAACTTTTTCAGAAGTTTTTTTTTTCGGGAAGCGTATATTTTAGTGTAACAAATCATTGCAAAAACAATGATTTATAAAAACCATTCACATTTTTTCAGCAACCCAAAATGTACTCATTTGGATCGGATTAACATGGTAGAAACCTTACGGATTTATGTTGGAGCTGGGTTTAAACTTGATAGATTAGGATTTGATCAGGGTCGTCGCCACCTGCGCTGACCTCCTGGGAGGCTGCCCCCCCCCCCAGGATCGCTTCCCCTCGATTAACAGGAGTTGAACAGTAGCCCTATGGGAGCTAGGGGCCTATTAGCTGGCTGGCCCCGAACACCTGACCGGACCGTTACATTGTTTTTGCGATGCTCTTGGATTGGATCATACCTTTGGGATAGCATACCTTAATCATACCTACGATACCCTGGGCCACTTATACTGCAGTGCGCCCCAGCGGCATTTTCGGAAATACGTCCCAGTGAGGGTATTATCACTCCTCCTTGCATAGCTGCTATTTTATTTGCAGCATTAGTTTAAAATATGGACAAACAGAGGCGAGACCGAGACTGGCTCTGGGTTGTCTGGACTCTGGCGTAGTGGCCTGGAGCCGCATGTCACCTCTCTGTTGTACTCGGGCCGTCAGAAACTGACGTAAGTCTCCGGTGCTCTGCAATAAGGCTGCTAGTCAAACGTGGAACAGGGAGGTGGGAATGTAGAGCAAAAGTCTGTTCTTCAAACCAATGTACAGTAGGCCAGCGGCGGCTTAAAATCGCCTTTTAATCAGATGACTTAAGTAAGCGGGATATATGACGGGTACAGGGGTGATTCGATGTGTAGATTACGCTTATGATGCTCATTTCCCTTTCAACCTTTCTGTCCTCAGATAAACCGTGTAGCCGGTGTTTTGTCGGTGTTCATTCATCTATGTATGCTTGAAGATTGTGTAAGCGTCGGAATGCTCGCAATGAAGCGAAATATTTAGGTATAACATCGAGTCTAAAGGCTGTTAATTAGAATAGAGGAAAGATTAGCCTGGCGTATTGCATGTCGTTCAGAGCGAAGCACGTGTCACGTGGAAAGTAATGATCATTGACATATTACAAATATCATTTTCAGTATAGACATTGGTGCTCGGAAACTGTTGGACATAGAACGCTGAAATAGTACATTTCCCTGCAAAGCACTTTGCAGGGAAATGTACTGTCTTCAAATTATTTGTACAACACAAAGCTGTGCTCGACAAATAATTAGGTAAGTTGCCAGGCGTTGAAATTGAAATTCAATATTTTGACATTTTTGGAGTCTTCTTAAATGTAAGCTTCCACATAAAATGCCTTTTCAATATCAGAAAACAGGAATGATTTATGTGTTCATCTGTTTTACCATATGCCGAGATATGTCTTCAACGTTAGCACGTGAGGGCGGTATAACATTTCAGCTCAATGTTATTTGATCTGGGAAAACATTTTTGCCCTGGGCCGAAATGTTTTCCCAAACCTCGTGCAAATAGTATAAAGAGTGAAAAGGTGACTGAAAGAATTAGAGTTAGAAAAGAGTGAAAAGAGTGACTGTATGAACTCTCTGATTTTTTTTATTCAACTTCGTCGCTGAGGTTGAAACCCAAGTATGGTGGAAAATATGACTTCATCTGGTCCATCTTAGCGGCATATGGTAAATTTCATACCACACTTGGGCCGGAATAATTATTTGGGACCTCGGTCCGTGCTTTAAATTTTTCCGCCCTCGACCTTCGTCTCTGGCGGAATATTCAGCTCGGACCTCGGTCCCAAATAATTATTTTCCCGGCCCCGTGTGATATTATATATTCCCACATTCCAAGCTATGAACATGACAAGTTTCGAGAAAAAAAAATGGCACGTGCATATTAAAGCACGAGCTCAAATCCAGGGTATATTTTTTCCGGACACCCTGTATCTCTACCGTTATATGTAATCCGTGTTTATACTTTGCCTTATTTCACACCCCTCCTAATACTGCGATACAATATGTGACAGAGTGCGCCAGTGACCGACAGTACAGTGCCAAACCTGGTGGAATGTAAAAGTAAATTTACCATTAAAACCGTAGCATCAAGTATTTTCCCCATAAATTCATGCAATACGGCAGGATGAAAAACTAACTATGCATCACACTTGGGTCGGTATGTTGGACTATTCAGCATAACAGCGCATGTGGTGACTTCGGCGCCGAAATTCACCCCCTAGATCAGATCCGGTATACAAATAAATGCCACTACTGAATGCGCCACTCATTTCTACATTTAGCGATGACTTGTGAATTCCGGGATCGTTAAATCGGTTTCTCGATTAAAAAGCGATTGTAGGCGCCACTGACCTACAGTGCAATGACCTTTTTTAAGCTAAAGCAAATCGTTTTCCATGCTTAGGACACGAGAACGTTACTTCGTTCATTGCTATGCAGTGTCATTTTATGATCGGTTTGGGGGATACAACTGATTAATCCATTTTCATGTCTGTTCAGCTGTTATGCTAATAACTAGTCTAAGATGCATCAGTGTTCTCCAGATTGTTAATACAGAATACATTTCACATTAACGTGGAACGTATTTCGTACCCATCGCGTTGCAGCGTGCGTGCCGTGCAGCCGAAATTGCAACGCAATATTTTATAATTTATACTCATCAAGCCTTCGAAAAGCAAACACTCATCCTACTTCCTGTGCACCCTTGTTATTGTGGACAAGGCCGCGCTCGATGGACCTGAGACCGGTAACCAGGCGTGGCTGGTCGCTCCTCCGGCAGTCGGCAGGGACCGGCGGGGTCGGGCTGCTCTCGGCGGGCGGCGACCCAGATAAACATGGCTCTGTCCCGTGCGCCTGGGCTGCTGCCGCTGCCGGGCAGACGAGCAGCGGCCTCATTTGCAACCCCCGACGGTACAGGCCGATGACGTAGGTGGATACTGACCTAGTCCCCGCCTACCGGCGCGGGTTGCATGCGAGCGCTCTTGGTGTCTGTATGAAGGTATGTAGGTAGGTACTCGTAGATTCGCGAGGCTCCGACGTGCAGCGACATGCGGAAGCCTGGTGGCTGAAGAAGCGCCTAAAGTTACCGAAAAATACCTCCTCGTTTGTCTTTGCGGTGAAATACATTGCTGCTTGAACGGCTGTTGCTCGAGTTTTTTTTGGTGGTTTGTCTCCACTGTCCCTGTCCCTTTAATCCGTCTTTTACCTATCAATTTCAGGTCTTTCATCGGATCAAATTCCTTTCAAATACGTGGCATCTCTGACATGTGAACTACTTCGCGTGTTCCTTTTTTGCTTACATGCGATCCATTTCTGCTTCCTCCCTCCGTTCCCGGCTCTGTCAGTGTCTGTGTCTGTCTGTGTCTGTCGGCGTCTGTCTGTCTGTCTGTCAGTGTCTGTCTGTCTGTCTGTCTGTCTGTCAGTGTCTGTCTGTCTGTCTGTCCGTCTGACGGCGGTCGTCTGTCCACAGGCTGTCGTGGGGCAGCTCCCGGGAGCTGTCCCGTGCTCGGCAGCGCAGCCAGCCGTCTCTGAGTCGGGCGCGGCTGTCGGCACCTGTAGACGTGCTGCTGCAGACCGCTCCGGCCGGCTGCCTTGCCTGCCTGGGACCCGGGACTGCTGCCGCCGCCACCGCCGCCGCCGAAACGGCTGCCACCACTGCCGGCAGTGAGGATGGTATACACGTGTCCGCAGTGAGCGTCACACCCTGCGGGGGGCAGACCGGGCTGTCGAACGGCTGCAGTGGAGGCCAGCTCGGTCTGGCGCCGTCCGGGCCAGCGGGGTCGGAGGCGGACCAGCTGGCTGTGGCGGAGCGGAGCGGCAGTGGCACGGCGCAGCATCGTGGCACACCACCGTCCGCTGCGACGCCGCCTGGCACTTCGGCGCCTGTCTGCTGTGCGTGTGCCGCCTCACTGTCTCCGGCGGCGAGGGAGACGCTGTCTCCGGCGGCGAGGGAGACGCTGTCTCCGGCGGCAGGGGAGACGCTGTCTCCGGCGGCGAGGGAGACGCTGTCTCCGGCGGCGAGGGAGACGCTGTCTCCGGCGGCGAGGGAGACGCTGTCTCCGGCGGCTAGGGAGACGCTGTCTCCTGCGGAGACGCTGCCGCTGTCTCCGGCGGCGCGGCCTGCGATGTCGAGCTCACTAGGGACCGGTCTGTCGCCGTCAACACCGTCACCACTTCTGCCGCAGCTGCTGGCCGGGAGGATACCGGCGGCGTTACTGGGAGGCGGGTCAGCGGCCGACTCCACCAGCCTGACGTCCGACAGTGCTGCGCCCCCGGGCGGCACGGAGACCGGCGACAGCGAGGGTGACAGTCTCGATATGGAGAGTCCCATCGAACTCGGCTCCGATAACGAACTGTGAGTCAGACGCTGTTTTATGTGTTTTATCGCTGTCATTTTGGTGAGCATGATGTTTACCGCTGAGGCTGAGTAGACAGTGCACAATGTCTTCTATGCTGCCTTAGGATGGGTGTCGTTATAGGTCGCGAGGTGGGTCAGTAAGCAGCTGCCCTTCTCTCCTGTGTGGCAGGATGGGCGCGTTTATCGAGCACGAGGTCCAGCGGCGTGTCAGTGAGCAGCTGGCGCTCCAGGAGCAGCGGCTGCGGGCTGAACGTGCTCACCAGCAGCTGGTGAACGAGCGGCAGCTGGCGAGGTTGCACTTCACACACCAGAGACAAATGCGCAAACTCAAGTAAGTTCCGACGCTGTGTTTGGCTGGTTAAGCGAACCATCGGTGATTGAAATCGTTTTACCCCTGCGTGATTTGTGCGTTAGGCGCTTACCGAAAGTTATTTGTTCAAGTCGCTATCAGAATACGTCATTAGCTCTTGCGAAGAATGGCATACACTTCCTCAAACAAACATGCACACACGCGCACGCACGCCCGCACGCGCACTTACACGCGCACACGCCCGTACGCCTACACATGCACACACGCGCTTTACACGCACACCTTTCGCCGAGACACAATGATAGAGACCAGGGTTTGGTAAAAAGTCAAGTCATATGTTATTTCCTGGCCTGTTGCCGCTCTTGACAGCTGGATAGAGCGTCAGTACAGTTAACGTAGGAAGCTGATGTGGCTACTGGTTAGCGCACCGTTCCTCCCTGCCCTGTCCCGTTCCTTCCCTGCCCCGTTCCTTTCCTGTCCCGTTCCTTCCCTGTCCCGTTCCTTCCCTGCCCCGTTCCTTCCCTGCCCTGCACCTGGACGCTGCCGAGGCAAAATTTACAGTATGTTTGTAATGCAGGTTTCACCAATTTGTTTGATTTGAATGTTTGCATAGCGACTGAATTCAATCACCAGTGAAATTGTTGAAACTTGATGAAAAAGCGCACTAAATTTCGACCTTGCCCCTGTACTGAGTGTTCTGTCTTGCCTCATGGTGAATTTGTAATTGTTTTTAGGAGTCAAACTTATTGGTATCTTTACAAAAAAAAATCAGCCCTATTATCTTATAAATGCTTCTTGTCGGGCGTAGCTAGGCAAGTTCGCGACATGCAGACGGCCATGGTAATCTTATTATCGGCAGGGGTCGTTTTCGGCCACTTCTTAGGTTTTTCGTGGATATATCTGGAACCGTTGAGAGCAGGCTCATGAAATTTTCGGACTTTTCCTAAAATTGATTTCCGCATATGGCGTACAATTTTTTAGTTGTTCCTTAACCCGCGCCCCGCTGGGGTATCCAGCCGAACGCGCCCCGCTGGGGGGGGGCAGAATTCTGCCTCGTTTATCTTCTGAATCCAATAACCGTAGCGAGAGCGCAATACGGCATCGAAGGTCTCATTGAATTACGCACCCAACAGCATACGTGGAATTTTCGAATAGGTCACATGTCAGGTCAAGGTCAGGTAAAAGGTCAAAATGGAGATATTTTAGTTTTTGGACCATATTTTCTATCTTAAGCCTTATATTGTAACTAATTAAGCTCAAAGTGCTCTCAAAGGTATAATGAAACTCCTGAATTTAACAAAAGTGAAATTTTAAGCAAAGGTCAAGGTCAATATCGGGTCACAAAAGGTCACTGATGGAAGAACGTCTACGAAGTCATGCCGACCGTAGATGTTTTATGTTTTTTTACCACGTGTAATTCGATAGTAGAAAGCCATTTTGACATCTGACGCCATAAAAGGGGTCCAAAAAAAAAGTCAGGTCATATGAGGTCAAATTGTGAAATTGAAATTTTGTAACAAAAAATACATTTTTATAGTCCAGTTTTGTCTCAGAAAAACAGTTGGGAAGTTTATTTGTCTCTATCTAGTCAAAAAAGTCAAAAAAAGTTATTTGAAAAAATGACATGAGTTACTTACACTAGTCATAAGTCAGTCAAATTTGCAGATATTGCTTTGAAATTTGGTTTTGGTTTTGTTGATACTTAGTTTTCTTACAAATATACCGGTTTTTAAAATATTTTTGAAAATTTTGGTTTTGTGATAATTTTTTTTTTTTTTTTTTGTCAAAAACTCAAAATTTTGAGAATCCGAGATAGCCATTTGAAGACAATGCAATTTCCCACCTTTTGATGCTTTTATTTTGTGATTTGCTTCACACCTCCATTTTCTACAATTTTTCAAACATTCATCGTTATTCCACCAAAAATGGCATGACATGACGTCATCAAAAGGCCATTTTCTTCCAAATTTATTTATCAATTTCATCGAATTTTTAGGAGAAAACGTAAAATTGATGTCGGATAAGGTACTGCAAGTTTCACGTCGGCATCTGCCATGGTTGTTGAGTTATTTAGAAAATCCGGGAGGGGGGCAGATTATGCCCCCCCCCCAGCGGGGCGCGGGTTAACAGAGACGATTCCAGGAGCCAATTTTGTTGGGCTTTTTCGGCGACATTTGGCGATAATACAGATATGCGTTCTTCATGGCTTCTTTTTACCTGTATCAAGTATGAAAGAGTTATAAATGTTCAGGGTTATTGAAACAAGTTCAAATTTGTCGTTGATAATGAAATACCATAACTATTACACGGCAGAGGTGGTTTCAGAGACTTGAAAGGGGGAGGTTTCCAGGAAGTATGAATAATCAACAAACAAACAGGAAGTATGAAACGTTTGGCTGGCAGTCATTAGAGTAATGTATGGGAAACTTATAATCTATGAAGATGCAAAAGATAGTTTCTCCTTCATTTATTTGCATAATTCATTCCATGTAGACTTGCAGGGGCGTGTTCAGGCACATAAATAAGGGTGACTAACATGATACGATATGCCAGCGATCACGACGGAATAGAAAGACAGCTTATAACCATATATGCACATATAGGGCAAGGGGAGGGTATGAAGTCATTTTTTGCCGGGGCGCGCTCAGGAATCGAAAAAGGGGGTCATGTTATTGCAAGGAAACTAAGATACTTTCGCCTACAATGACATAATATGCTGCAGTTTTTGGATGAAACACGCACCAGAAGATACTC
>VOPJ01014531.1:0-13057 GCA_014673585.1 Semibalanus balanoides | reverse complement strand
TACCTCGCCAAATCTAAAAATTGCGGATACAACATAATAATACAAATATAACCCAATCTCTTGTCTGTACCGGAAACGTCGTGCAGACAGAATATGCTGTTTGTGATATGTGTGCCCTGTGAACTTGTGCACGTGCTGCTCGCGAGGACTAAATGTTGATCTCTGCTGTCCCGCAGGAGTCCTGTGTTCTCTGCTGTGAGCTGCCCGTCAGTGTGGAGTTCGAGCCGTGCGGACACCGCATCACGTGCGATCAGTGCTGCGCGCGCATGAAGAAGTGCATCCGTTGTCAGGCGCAGATCGTCACTAAAAAGACCACAGGTGAGTGTCGCCGGGACATCGCCGGAACATCGCGGAATGTCATGTCGTAGGACGTGCCGAAGCGGTTAGCGATTTCACTTCAGGCGGAGATGCGATACCGGTGGTCGGATGCAGACAGAGTGCATCCACGGGTTACCGCCGGCTGCGTCCCTGTGTTCACCTATCATCGTCTGCGTGTATGCGCGTATCGGCTGGTGTTTACGTCTGCCGGCGCCAGTGTTTGGTAGTGACTCGCGGGGTGGGTCCTGTGATTAACGATCCTCGGCCGGCCGGCTGGAGGAGCGCACTGCCTTGTTTGGCGTGTACCGTGCTCGACGCCGATTACCATGCATCTGACCGGCATCTATGCTAACGCGGCGTGGACGGTGTGCAAATTCCGGCCGGCCGGCGCGCGCAGTTATGGTCGGAGAGCGATGCCGCGGCCGAGCTCTGGCGATAAGCGGCATGTGGCGGCCAAAAACAACACCCACGCGCTGCTGTGTGTTGGATCGGGCGCGTCAGCTGCAGCGGCGCGCGCCTTGCTCCCGCGTCAGTCCGAGTTTTCACCGGCTTGTACGCGAGGGAGGTTGGAGTTGAGTCAGTGGCGTCACTGTCGACGTCTGTGCTCGTTATGGGCGCCACATAACCAAAGTAGTTGCGGCGCCCCAAAGCCCAAATCATCATCATCATCATCATCATCTGTGCTCGTTGCGCTTTAAATGCGGCCAGTTCAGTGGCGTGTTTGGGTAATGGTATCGTTCACGCTGGGCCATGGCGTACGTTTGATGTATCGCTGCAGGCGATACCGTGAGTGTTGCGCCAACACTGGATGTGAGAAGGGATTGTGACGTCGGGAGCGCGTTGTTACATAGCGGGTAGCGAAACACCGCTTGGCACGACCTCAGTTGATGGTGTCGCTACTCAGGCATGAATGCCGTCTTTCTTTGAACCGTCAATGATGATCTGGAGCCCAAAGGCAGATAAATGTTATCAAGTGAGGCGAACGTAACCTCTTAGGTCGATGGATGCTTTGAACGATGATGATGACCTGAAGGCTGCTGGACAATATGCCTTAACATGGGCACTGGAGACTGGATATGACGTTAAAATGGGTGTGAATATGTCGACATATCCATCGACATGTCGACATCAATTAAATGAATATTTCGTTTACCAAGGAAACGACATGTCGATATTTTCGACTCAAAGAAGTTATGGGCGCCATATAACTATTTTGTTGCTGCGCCCTAAAGCCCCAATGATCATCATCGACTCAAAAACGCTCGATACGGACAGCAGATTGGCCGAAACAATGCAAATACCGACCGGTGAGCCTCCCTCGCTTCTCTGTCGCCATATTCAATACGGTAAGAAAACACATACATATGGTACGCTACTGTTTCATCGGTATCAGTTATATAACTATTGGGCGCAAATTGACCAAAGGTGTCGGAGCGCCCTATAACCCTGACAAACAAACAAGTTATATAATTATCAGCTCGTACCAATTCATACATAAAGGAGCCTGTTATTCGATAAAACAGGAAGTGTGGATAATCCCCCAGTGCGCGTGTTAAATCTCGCTACTTCTGAAGTCCGCTTACTTTTCGCTACCCGTCGAATCAGTCGAACAACAAAGAGCTTGCAAGGCCACTGACTCCGTCGGGTTTGCCTTGGACATTGACGCAAACGCCAGAGCGAAGATTTTGTTACTATTGTGCGCGGCGCCAATGTTTTCGTTGCCAATGAAAGCAGCTTTCGCGGTGTTGCTCGCGAGGCCGCAAATCGCTGGAGCTTGGCGCCCGGCCGAGTCTTGGGAAACCGTCTAAACTCTGACGGCATCCGTCATCGAGTCGAGCGTAAGGGAGCACCGCAGCCGGCCTCAGGGCTCGATATGACTGACCTTGGCTCCATATCCGCTTGTTAAACCCGCGCCGGGCCGGGCGGGGTGTTAGACACCCCCCTCAGGTTTTTCCTGGATATCGGGTGGAAAACGGCGGCGCGTAGCCGCCCCAAATTTTCAGTACCTGTTCGATCATCTTTTGTACAGCTTTCAAAAAAGTTTTGGCAATAGGTTCATGTTTCAGGTTCAGGTCACCAGGCTAGGTCAAGTGGCCCCACTCCGAAAAAGTTTGCGGTTCCACCAAAGCCCACAGTGTTTTAGCAGATTGGTTTCGTACTTACAGTGGTTTCATAAGAGCATGACTATCTAAAGTTTTATATCTCGGTTTTTCGATACCCGGTGACCTAAGGTCAGGTCAATTTCTGACCTCCCCATTATAAAGTGAATGGAAAATAAATCAGATGCTTTCTTATTCTGCAAGTATGCATTTGGATTCAGGCTGATTATTTCAGAAATTCATTTGTTTTATTTTTTTTTTAAGCGGGGGGGGGGGGCTTCCATTTCTTGGGGGGGGGAAATTGTTCCTAGGAGCGATTGTTCTAAAAGATCTCTACAAGGTCCATCTGAGGTCATCTGAGGTCATTCAAGCAATGATTGCTAATTAACTTCTGATATAAGAAAGATAGAGACGACGGAGACACCACTGTATTGTATCGTTCTGTCCCGCGTCCGCCCCATATGGCAACATGACCTATCTGGGTCACCAATGACCTTGAACCTGAGGTCAAATTTTGAAGTTAACCTTACGAGGTCATCATGTATATGTTCCAAAGCGTCTTTGACGAGAGGAACACGATAGTTGTGTTAAATCATTTATGTGTCATTTAATAAAATGCTATTCAGGAACATATTACCAAAAACTGCATTTTTGACATTTTGATTGACCTCTGGGAGCCTAAAACTATTGATCTGAGACTCAAATTTTGAGGTCATAGGCCGATGCAAATAAATATCTATCTAATGCTTCTAACCTTGTTTACTCCTAGCTATCATAGTTTCCGAGATATTTGGGGATATCTGGAGCTATGTCCTAAATCTGGAAAATTTGAGAAAAATTTGGACCTTTGATGACTCTGGTGGACTCTAATATTGACCTGATAAAAAAAATTTCACCGAAATAGTTTCCAAATCCCTTTTGACGAGCTCTTCGAACGGTACTTTTGGTTTATGTCAGGGTTCCCATAGGAAGCCGAGTTAGAAGGGGGGGTAATCGAAACACCCCCCCCCCCCGGCCTCAGGGCTCGATATGACTGACCTTGGGCTCCATATCGCTGTTAAGCTCCAAACGAAAATATTTAAATGTCAATGTCAAATAAGTTCGTCATCAAAATATGTCCACTTCGCATACACCCGATTGTGGCATGGATGCAAATTTATTCAAACAAATACCTATTTTCTGGTGATATGCTTTGCTGTTTTTATTACCAGTAAGACGCCTTAATCGACTTCTGACGAGCGAGCACGTAGAAACCCGATAGCAAGGAAATTGGTCTGCTGTCATCTTAACTCCACATTGCCAGCGGTGTGGCTATGTAGCTCAGTGGGAGAGTGCTGGTCTTCTGACCTATCCCGGTAATGGCAGCCTGGGTTCGAGTCGCTTCGGCGCTCGGCGCTCGCCTATTTGCTCCTGACTGGGAATGGCCTGCGGCCGGTGGCAGCGGCTCGCACTCAAGGCCAGGTCAGGTGACGTCAGTGAGCGGGGCGGACCGTGTCCAGTTTATGTTTCGCGGGCACGTCAAACTTCGTCTCTAATTCTGCCGGCCAACAGAATTGCTCGACGGGGTGGTGAGGTTTCAGGACAGCCTGACACAAGCTCTGCTTAGCGTGGCGTCCTGACCTCTGGAAAGCCCATCCATATAAAACATTCGGACTACATTGATAAATAAGGGTCACCAAATATTCAGTTAATTGGTTCAGGCGCCACCAGCGAAGTGGAGATGCTATACAGCATTCCTGCAACATGACAACCACTGGCGGCTCAAAGTAAATACGTTTCTCAGCTTTATAGCAGGGATAACGTTTTCTTGACACCCTTGACGCGGCACGTTGTCACGTGCTATGCTGACCCTTCAGGTGAGACGAAACATGTTTCAATAACATTAATTCAGTGAAAATGGGCTATCAGATGGTGAAGAACGTTTGTCCATCGGATGCGGGATTCCAAAGATATAAGCTTCTGAAAAGCGTTACGGTCGGGTCGGCCGCTTATATCTGAAAAAACGTATTCAGTGAGGACTCGCTCGCGCTTCGTGCTCGCTCGCAAATCTCTTCTGTTTCTGCATACTTAGGCATAAGGTTTCAGGTAGCGGTTACTTATGATTTTTCTACACATGGTACCGGTCGCGTCTTTTGTTCTGCGTGTCCCGCCCATGTGTGCCGCGTTTTCTGGGTGTACCGTGCTGCGCTTCGCGTGCGACGCGTGTTCCATGTGCCCTGGGTGTATTCTGGGTGATTATCCCCGCCAGTGTAGGGTGTTGTTGCAACCCCTCGGTTTTTCTGGAATAACTCGAGTAGTTATAAACCGATCGCGATGAAATTTTAAGTACCGTACTTTGCAACAATTTGACACCTACTCTGAGAATTTCGAACTTCTAACCCCTATGACCCATGACCTTTGACCTGTTTCTCAAGGTTGTGTCTTGCGAAACTGGCGTCCCGTAGCATCGATCCTTGAAACCTGTGCACTGTGCAGTTTCAGAGTTTTGTTGTTCAGAAGCATATGGACAGGTGTTTCTAGGTGACAGTTGTGACTTCTGCAGAGATTGCGATCTCGATTGACCTTTTCAGAGGTCAACCGAGGCCACTGACCTCCGATGACCTCATGTCTTTTTTTCTTCTGTCCGTTTCTAGGGCAGTTTTTGCCGCTGATTTCAAATATGGGATCCATTTGACATAATTATATGTACCACTCTGGTCATATTCCTTCAAAAGTCAACCGAGGTCAATGACCTCAGATGACCTTGCATGACTTTTTTATTTTGCAGTTTACAGGTCATTTTGTGATGCTGATTTCAAAGTTGGTGTCTATATAGCATTCCAAGTTGTCCCTTCATGATTTAGCTCGACTAAAATTCATTTTTGAAACACTTTTACGATTTGATGACATGTGGGTCTTTGACATGACCTCAGAGATCACCTAATCACCCAGGACCTTAAAATCAGATGTCAATGGCTTCCTATCGTCACAAGCAACACGCTCGTTTTTTAATCGAAGCTCTAGCTTAATTAGGGGCCATTCGCCAGGGGGTCGTACCCCCCCTTACACGGTCACGCAGTGATCTTGCCCTACACGGGCGAGGGTTATGGGTGTGCTCCGTGTGTGTTCCGTGTGTGCCGCCTGTTCCGGGTGCTCCTTGTGTGCCGTCTGGGCAGGGTGTGGCGGGACTCGCCCCCAGTCATGTCGGCCGGCCTCCGCCCTCCTCGGTCCACGCGTGACAAACGGTTCCGTGCGGCGCTCCTCCCTCCGCCGCCTGCGTAGGAAGAGCCCGCTGATGCTCTCCGATAGCCATAGCGTCGCCGGCAAAAACCTTCAGCCGGTAGCGGCTCGGCCGATCGCCAGCTGGGAGCCGTGCGGGGCTTTGTTGCCGGCTGGGTGTCGCCCGGTGACCGCTGGGCCAGGCGGGCACACGACACACAGTGGGGACACAACAACAACAACAGCACGACACACAGACGGGACGCCCTCTGTGTGTCGTGACCGGCGGGCAGCTGTCGTGACGTCACGAGCCCACACAGACACGTGCCGGCGGTGCCGTGGCGTGGGGTGACACATCTGCCGACCTTGGCCGGTCCGCTATGTTTGGCGCAGATGGTGCGGCTATCGAGGCTGGTATGCATGGTATCTGGGGAGCATCAGGCGATCTCTGGTGACGGACAGAGAGCAAAGCTGGCTGCGCGGATCAGGCGATGTTGCTTCAGAGCCCCGTCCAAAGTGCGGTTTTTACGTGTAGGTTATCGGCTGTGGTTGGATGGTGGTCGTGTCTGAACGGCCGTATGGGAGCGGCCAGAACATATTGGTGCGTTTGCCTACTGGTCGGCGCTCCGTTGGGCCAATTTGACCTGTGCTAGTCCGCTTTAACCCGCTCAGACCTGACCTGACCTGTTCCGACCCGTTATGTCCCGCTCTGCTCTGTTTCGACCTGCTGGCTGCCACGATCAACTAGGTGTGACACCACGCCGCAGCGGGCCCGTGTGTCCTCCCGTGCGCTAGGTGTCATGTTGCCATGCGCTGGGCGTCATGTTCCCTGCATGTTTTACTTGACTTTTACTTGACCCTTACTCGATTCGGGGCGTAATAGCCACGCTAATTGTGGATGCCCACGAGGTTAATACATACATATTACATACATGCCCCTGTATCAGTATCGATCCCAGGTGTTCGCTAACAGCCTGATTACCGCCAGCTGCAATACATCCCCCAGCAGCGTTGCCTCCACTTTTGACATCTCTACCTTCTGCATTCACACAGCCATTCGGTCTGTCCCTGAAATTCGCTTGTTCCCTCCCCTGGTATCTGACTGGCCCCGCTCTGCGTCCCGCTAGGGATTAGCCCCCTCACAACGTGCCCCCCCCTTCTTTCCTGACTGGCCCCCCCTTCTCCCCGATACGTTCGCTGACGGCCGCCACTCCCCCTTTCGTATATTGTGGCTCCTACCCTTCTTGCGGCCTGCCCCGTCCCCCGTCTCTGATACCCTCCCCTTTCTGTACAACCCCTCACCCATTTTCCTGATGTGCGCCCTGGCCACGCGCCTCTTCCACAGACGGTAAGGTACTCTCTGCTCGCGGCCGCGTGCCCAGCACTGAGCGGCTGCGATACCTGGAGACCAAGATCGCCGAGATCGAGGAGGTACACGGCTGCTCCATTTGCATGGAGCGGCGCCGCAACGTAGTCTTCCTCTGCGGCCACGGCGCGTGCGCTGTCTGCGCGCACGCCCTCCAGGACTGCCACATGTGCCGCAAGCCCATCACGCAGATGATCAACATCTACTAGCGGCGGACGGCGGCGAGGAGGGGATATGTGAGTGCGTCGAGTCATATCGGGGGTTACCATGACAACCGGCCAGCGGAGCGCTGAGCCGGCAGAATCTGAATTGTGATTACACCTGCGTGAGGTGTGGTTGGCTCCGTGACGGGTCAAGTGAGGGGACCGCGCTCCTGACGCTGTGCGAGTCAGCTGCTGATGACGTCACGTGATAGTGACGTCAGCGCACCGGGTGCCGAGTGCTGTGATTGTATACTCTGTGTATGTCCACACGTGTGCCACGTGTCTCACGTGCTACACGAACCGCACGTACCGCACGTACCGCACGTACCGCACGTGTTGGATGATAGGTGGTTGGTCCGTCCGCCACGTGAGCGGGAACACGTGTTGCCCCTGCCGGTATTGAAGTCGGTAGGTACTCTGTAGTGTTTTGAGTTGGCTTTATACCGCTGTCGCCGGCAGCGACCGGCCGGGTGGCACGTTCGCTGTCGTTCGAAACAGTCTGCTTCGTAGGAGATGCACTCAGCTGGTGTGGGATTTATGTGCTACACGTACTGCAGGTGGTCGATATCCTGGCTGGAGTTATTTAAGGGCTTATTCTGGAGGCTTTAGCGAAATGTGCGGTGATGAGTTTCATATTATTTTGCTATCTCAGAAAGAGGGAGTTTTGTATATGGCATTACGCTACAAACGTTACAGATATTGCGGTGATTGTGTATGTTGATTGTGTGTGAGAAGATGGGAATGTTTTTAAGGAAAGTATTGGGCCCGGTTCCTGTACTGAACAAGTGACTGTTGTTTGTGTGTACGTGTGCACGTGTGTGCGTGTTTCTACTGTGATCATGCACTCGGCTACTGAATATACGTACCTCTTTCGTGCGTTGTTTGCTTGTGCGGATGATACGATCAACGATGTAAACCCTCATGCCCTCGATCGTCCAAAACGCCCAAATCATCGTTCGCGGTGCTGGGTGCACTTGCATGAACTACCACCTGAAGGCATTGTGAACTTAATTCGCGATCCACTGTGTGCACGAAAACCTGAATGAGGACGGACAAACGGATGAAAAAATCGTTTAACCCGCGCGGCGTAGGGGGGGTAAATATTACCCCCGCCTCACGTATTTCAGCAATAACTTGAAAACGGTAACAGATAACGACGTCAAAGTTTCAGTACCTTATCCAGCATCAATTTGACGCTCTACCAAAAAATTTTAAATCGAAAAAAGTGAGAGCTTTGAGAGATAATAAACGTTTTGATGCGTCATTGTCATGCAATTTTTTGATTGGAATAACGTATAAATGTTTGATGATCGTAGAAAACCATAGCTTTAAAGCAAATCGCAAACGCAATACTGGAAGAGAAGAAAGGAAATTTAATTCTCTACAAATTATGGCCAATTTCGGATTCCAAAAATGTTGGTTTTTTGACCCCCAAAAATAAAAAAAACAGATTTTTCAGAAATTTCCCAAAAATTGAAAATTAAAGTAGCTAAAAAAGCCGAAAAATATATGAGAACCAGTGTAATGGAATACCCAGACCGAATTTCTACCTAATAAGCTGGGGCGTTTTTCAGTGACTGATTGCTCCTCCAAGACATACGGTAGGGGAATGACCATCTAATTTTCAAAATAACGTTCTCTTTATATTTTTGACTCGATATATAAATGTTCATTTTTTGTTTATGAGACAAAAACTTGACCTAGAAAGCATGCATGTTCTATTCCATTATTCGTCCCAGTTTTCAGTTTGACCTTAGTGACCCTGAATCTTGACCTTTGACGGGTCAAGTTGTAAAAAATGACTGTTTCTATCATTCTTACGTGCGAACCTATGACCCCTTAAAACATTTGTCCACAATCTTTATTGACCCGGCTTCGTGACAGTGACCTTTTTGACCCTTGTACCTTGACCTCTGACATTTTGCATGCAATTTCCTTAATTAATGCAACTAGAATGTTATTACACCTTTGAGAGCCCTTTTATGGCATTGACAGTCTTATCAAAGGATTTTAATTGAAAGTATGAACCATTAACTCAATTTAACTCGAACTTTTCCATGTGACCTGGACCGTGACCTACATTGACCTAACTTGAAAAAATTTCGGGTATGCATTCGATTTTTTTTCATTAAGAGCTTTCGGATCGGCCGCCTTTGCGCGTTCTCGCTGCGTATTTGTTCGGAAGATAAGGGGGGTAATATAACCCCCCCTACGCCGCGCGTTCGGCGAGAGACCCCTACGCCGCGCGGGTTAATTGTAATTTATAATTATTTTGTAATTTATAAATGGATAAAGTCAATATGTTTTGAATATAAAACAGGGTTGAAATGTCGGTAGGCCTAATGTGTAATGTTTTATATTTCTATTATAAGGCTCGGGATAACACTGACACAGACAACTGATGTCCTAAAACGAAGTCTAACGGCAAGCACGCCTGTCAAGACAGTCTTCCATCAGTTGTGTTTTCGTGAGTGATGTAGCGACATTTTTATGGGGGTGGTGATGCAATCTCCGACATAAGCCTCTAGTTCAAATAACAGGTGGAGCCAGAAAATATATTTCATGAAAATGCGTACGTCCAATATCTACATAGATGGCAAAGATGGCTTAACGGATTTATTTTAATGTAGACATTACAAAGGCAACGTCATCGCTTACCGTAATCCGTATATTTTTTGTGAATATATGAAATTCTAAACACATGTGTGAACGCTATAGTTAGGTACAGAATAAATTTGTAAATTGTTTTTTTCTTTTCTTATGTAATCACATCGAATATGTGGACATAAAAGCTACAACCGGTATTCCTGGGAGCGGCGACACAAAATGCCTCGTCAGTATTGCCTTGTTGGTGCAGGCAACACTCGTGCAATCACACTTCTTCGGAGACCAGTGACGATGTCTATCTATCACTCACGCTTCCTGGCCCAGATTTCATTCAGTTTTTCGATGAGGTCACCCGGCGGCGTGTGATTTTCGTGGATCGAGCCGTGCTGGGACGTGTGTCGGTGCTGTGTGAGATGTGTGAGATGTGTGAGATGTGTGAGATGTGTGACGTGTGGCGGCGATAAGTGTGAGCTCAGCAGAGGGTATCGCTCGCCATCGGCGGCGGACGGGTTTGGTTCCCAGGGCTCTGTGGGAGGCAGCAGTCGGCTGGCTCGTCCGCGTCTGAGTGCAGCTATTCCGAACAGGTTGATGACACATTTGCTTTGTTACTTGGTTCGGAGCAATGTAGAGCAAGGCTTTCTTACAAAGCAATACACGCTTCCTAAATAAGCACGTTTGAGGAAGTTTTTGTTTTGTAGATAGACAGCCGTAGACAGAGCGGCTTTGTTTGGACAATGATAGCTAGGGAAAAACCGAGTTCAGCAAGGAACGATTAGATTTGCTTCCGTCTTTGTAAATACATCTTTGTGCGGCGAGTGGATAACTGCCTGCTATTGCGATCGTTAATTTAAACCTCTTTTGATATTTCTATTATGTTCTGTCTGTACATATGTCTACATGTGCTATGCTGTCTACTTTGTCATTAGGTATGCATCTTTACCATTTTCGAATGAGGCTCAAGGAAGGCACGGAAGCGCTAGTAGGAACCCATTACTGACACTATTGAGACATTCTCAGATGTGTATCCGTTGTTTGATTTACAGAACTGAGCTGCTATGTCTGCACTCTGCTGTTCGTCCTTTGCGATCGATAAATCAAATCTGTTCCCAGCCCAGCTCTGCGCCTTGGCCCGGCCAGTCGCTCAACCGTCGGCTGAACCATGCGCTGACGAGGGGACGCGGATGCGCCGTGGTCAGAACCGGATCGGCGGGTCAGGACGGATGCGCGTGTCAGAACCGGATCTGTCGTGGTCAGACGGATCGCGTGGCTCAGGCGGATTCGCGTGGTCAGGACCGGCACTTTGCCGTGTCAGGACGGATCGCCGTGGTCAGGGACGGATCGCGTGTCAGAACGGATCGCGTGCGTCAGGCGGAATTGCCTTGGTCAGTCGGATCGCGTGGTCCAGGGCGCCGCGTAGTCAGAACGGATCGCGTGGTCGAGGGCGCGATCGCGTGGTCAGGGCGGATTGCGTGGTCAGGACGGATCGCGGTCAGAAGGATTGCGTGGTCAGGACGGATCGCCGTGTCAGGCGGATCGCGTGTCAGGAACGGATCGCGATGGTCAGGGCGGATTGCGTGGTCAGGAACGGATCGCGTGGATCAGAACGGATGGCGTGGTCAGGGCGGGATCGCGTGTTCAGAACGGATGCTGTCAGGGCGGATCGCTCGGTCAGGGCGGATTGCGTGGTCAGGACGGATCGCTTGGTCAGGACGGATCGACGTGTCAGAACGGATGGCGGGTCAGGAACGGATCGCGTGGTCAGACGGATCGCGTGATCACGGCGCGGATTGGTGGTCAGGACGATTCGCAGTGTCAGGGCGGATCCGTGGCAGAACGGGATGCGTGGTTCATGGGCGGATTGCGTGGTCAGGACGGATTGCGGGTCAGACGGATCGGCGTGGTCAGGACGGATCGCAGTGGTCAGGCGGATCGCGTGGTCAGGACGGATCGCGTGGTCAGGGCGGATCGCGTGGTCAGAACGGATTGCGTGGTCAGGACGGATCGCGTGGTCAGAACGGATCGCGTGGTCAGGGCGGATCGCGTGGTCAGAACGGATCACGTGGTCAGAACGGATCGCGTGGTCAGGACGGATCGCGTGGTCAGGACGGATCGCGCGTTCAGGGTAGATCGCGTGGTCAGGACGGATCGCGTGGTCAGGACGGATCGCGTGGTCAGAACGGATCACGTGGTCAGGACGGATCGCGCGGTTAGGACTCGCACATTACCGTGGGAGAGACGGATCGCACCGTCAGGGAAGGCGAGCGTGCTGTAACGGATGTATCTGATTCACGGCCCCGGTCTCAGATGGTATCCATCGTCTGCAGCGGCCCAGCAACAGCCCCCGAGCCAGGCGGCACCTCTCCCACGAACGCCGTGTTGAAATACGGAGCGCGCTTCCCACACGAACATGCGACTGTTCCCGATCAGTCTGCAGTCTCAGCACGGACCCGAGAGACGCTTCGCCGGTGGACTGACTCAGGCGTCATGAAGGCTGTGATTCGACAGCTGCCGGCCAAACATTACCGGCCACTCAGGCGCTTACGGCCGCTCCTCTACACACACAAACCTGGATGTAGCAACGTATTTCTTCGGTGAAGGGTACCCTTTTAAATGTTTCAGATTGGTATATGGTCATCAATGGTCAGATTATCTATACCAGTACCTCAGCGATGCCATTCTTCACCAATATTTTGTCCGCTCCTACACACACACACACACACACACACACACACACACACACACACACACACACACACACACACACACACACACACANAATGTCTGGGACCGGAGTTCCAGTCAAAAATGTGTTAGAGTTAAATAAGTGACTAAATGTGACTACAAATGTATTCTCTATCAACAAAAGAAAGTTAACATTTTCTGATCAAATAGTTGATTTTATGAGCTAGAATCATACAGTATAATATTTGTGATGAAATACATGGTCTATTATGGGTCGCGGGATTTGCTGCAAATACTGCTGATATCCATTCTATTTTTCGCAGGTCTGCCGCCAGCAGTCACAACATCTTCGACAAGCCACCAACAAAACTCCGATTTCATCGCCTCCTAGACTGAAGGGCTAGGGCACCAATCGTCACCGAGTGAGTACCGTAGGAACATTCGCCCAATCACTCTGTGTTTTGTCTTCCTTGTGTTAAATCGGAAATTGGAAATGCCTAATCCAACGGCTCCAGCTCTCTCTGCTGATAAACAGGAGGCGCCTGAAACAGTAGAAGTGACGCCGCAGGAGGGATCGGATAATG
>VOPJ01014528.1:0-12565 GCA_014673585.1 Semibalanus balanoides | reverse complement strand
GAAATGCCCCCCCCCCCCACCTCTCAGGGATTTTCACATTAGCTTAAAAACGAACAGTGCTATCTATGCGAAACTTCTGATACCTTCTCCTTTCATCAATTTTACGGCTTCAGTGCAAAAGTTCAAAAAAAGTGTCTAAATTTGTTCATGTTATATAAAATGTAGTCTCCGAAGTCACGAGGATAAACTGCAGGTTACGGTCATTAGGAGTTGTTACACACATTTATGGGTTCGTTTTCGACTAGAACGCGAAAAACGACCTCAGAACATTGTTAGTTCCATATAAATAGAAGGAAAAAATAAACGGAAATGCAATTTTTATGCATGGTTATGCTGTAGAGGTGGTCGAATTTTGTCTTTGAAAGATCATAAGTCATTTTTCCCGATATCGACTTCAAACTTGTTACACATATTTATTGGACTCGTCTCGAACATACATTTTCCTTATTTTGTTTATTTTTTGTAAAAACAAAAATAAAAAATATCTTTGGATTTCTGTAACAAAGTTAGTTACGACGCGGCCGGGATCCTTCTTTGCCTTTTTTGGTATTAACTGCTATACGACGGTGGGTCACGTGTACTCGTCATGTGTCATGTTGTGACGTCAGGAAGACGTCACCGGCCGCGGCCGAAAGCGTTGCCGCCGAGGGGCTTGACTAAGCGGCCGAGAGGTGGGACATATGAGTGACTGAGCGTGTGTGGGTTCATTTTATCGGAATTACCAGTGTAAGTGACGAAATATAAAGGGGGACTAATAACATCACTACAATTTCGTCGAAATTTAAATTTCAGTAAATTACGAAAATACGAAAACATATTTTGATAGCTAAGCTTATTATCTGTCCTTTCCTATATGACAATTGAGTCCATCTGAAAAATGTACTTTTTACATCGTTTTCCGCAAGCCCTTATTTTTCAACAAAAAAAACGCAGAATTTGACGTCACTCTGACGTCATTTCCGGTTGACTTATTCTTGACTTATCTTTTGATTCAGCCAACATGTGTAAAATTGATGTGAGACAAGGTACTCAAAGTTTAGTGACAATGCCGCTGTTGGTTTAGGATATATTTCAAAATAACATTAGGGAGGGCTTTAAGTAGCACCCCTCCCCCATGAGTAGCTCGCGGGTTTACCCTCGCCAGTGTAGGGGAAGTGACGTTCCGTGTAAGTGACGTTGAAAAGTTCGAGCACATGCCACCCTCGTTTTTTATTTCCAGAATAACTCGCGTAAATATCAACCGATCGCTATGAAACTTTCAGTACCCTAATTTGCATTAATTTGACACATACTCAGAAAATAATTTTGAACTTCTAACCTGTATGTCCCATGACCTTTGACCTGTTTCTCAAGGTCGTGTTTGGCGAAAGTGGCGTCCTGTAGTAACGATCCTTGAAACATGTGCAGTTCCCGAGTGTGTGTTGTTCAGGAGCATATGCAAGGGCGTTTCTAGGTGACAGTTATGGCTTCTTCAGAGATTGCGATCTAGTTTGACCTTTTGAGAGGTCAACGGAGGTCACTGACCTCCGATGACTTCAGATGCTTTTTCGCCTTTTGTCCGCTTCTAGTGCAGTTTTTGACGCTGATTTCAATTCTGGGATCCTGTTTGCATGACTATATGTTCCACTGGGGTCATGCGCTGCCAAAGGTCAACCAGGGTCACTGAACTCAGATGGCCTGACAATACCTTTTAATTTGGCAGCTTTAGGTCATTTTGTGATGCTGATTTATAATTTGGGGTCTATTTAGCATTATAAGATGTTCGTTTACCATTTTAGCTCGATCAGTTCTATTTTTTACACATTTACGATTTTATGACATTTTGGTTTTGACATGACCTCAGAAATCACCCAATGACCCAGGACCTCAAAATTAGATGTCAATGGCTTCCTCTTGTCACAAGCAACACGCTCGTTTTTTAATCGAAGCTATAGCTTAATAAGGGGCCAAACCAGGGGTGTGGTTTTATGAAAATGATTGTGGGTGCTCAAATTGAAATAAATTTCCCCCCAATCCCATACAGCAGGCACGAAACATTGATACCGGTTTTTGGTATGTAGTTGGGGAAAGGTGGAGGATTCGTTAAGTTTGAATTTTGAGAACAAGCGGGCCGCCGATAAATCACCAACAGCAACACAAACCTGCCTTCTTGATTGTGGGTTGCTGAAAGACGTATTGTGCGGGTGCCCATTTCAGCTTTGTGGGTGCTCTGGCACCCACAAAGAGATAGGAAACCACACCCCTGGGCCAAACGCCAAGGGGGGTCGTACCCCCCCTCTACACGGTTACCCAGTGATATTGCCCTACACGGGCCAGGATTAATCTGTGTGCTACATCACCAGGGATTTTAGAGGCCCTTTCGGGGATTCACTGTTAACGTGCATCGAAAAGAAAATAAGATTTATTCGCCTGCTCGGCAGGTAAGTTGCGGATAGCTGGCGTTGATTTGCAATGGCAACGTCGTCAGGCTGTGGCAAGCGAGCAACCGTCTATCCCACACGCTGTTGCACGATCCCACTAACCTTCTCATCTCATCTCCCACTGAGCTCAGGTCCGCCCCTGTAGCTCAGTGGGAGAGCGCTGGTCTTCTGACCTATCTCAGTGTGGCATGCCTGGGTTCGAGTCGCTCCGGCGCTCGCTTTGCGCTCTGACTGGGATGGCCTGCGGCCGAGTGGCCGCGTCGCACTCAAGGCCAGTGTGAGTCAGACGAGCGGCGGCCGTCTGTCCAGGTATGTCGGGCACGTACACTTCGGTCTCTAAATTCTGCGGCCAACAGGCAATTGCTCGTCGGGGTGGTGTGAGGTCAGGACCAGCGCAACAAGCTCTGCTTAGCGCGGGTTCTGACCTCGGAAAGCCATCCCTACAAAGCATTCGGACTAAATTTATAAAAAAAAAATCCTCATGGAAAACATCACGATGACTTCAAGCATTGCGCAATTAGCGAAGATGATTGAGGATGGTCTTACCAGGGAATGACATCAGCACTTATATCAAATAAGTCTATATATTTTTTGTTTGTCCTCGGAGAGTGCAGATAGTATTATCATTAGCTGCGTGGTTGGAAATTGCCTGTATAATTTTATCCAGTGAAGATTTCCATATCATTTTTCTTGCATTTTCGTAAAGCTAATTTGCTGAAATGTATTGTATGTACATGTACATAATGCTACGGTTGTCTTGTAAACTTGAGATTAGAGCTCTTCAGAGAGACGTACCTATACCTGCGTCGTAACCTAACTTTGTTCCAGTTATACCTGGTCACGCTGATGCTGCCGTGCTGCCGCTTGCTGCGCTGCGTGCCGCTGTGCTTGTAACGCGGTTTTCGCGGCGATCGCCTTGGCGGGCTAGCGGCTGCTCGCGGCTAGCCATTGCAATGCCTTCGCCCCGACCGTACAAACAATATCGAAGGCAGGTCAGGTTGTCGGAGATGCATAGGTCCCCACACTGCACGGGTGAGGTGTTTTGGAGGTTATTATGGGATGTATATTACTGGTTCCAAAAATTGGACGACAACAAGAACAATCGATCATGAGCTGTTATCCTCTACCATTGATTCTTTCTTGGGTTTCACATCGTTTATGTTTACCGCACCTCCTTACATTTAAAATTTATTGGTTATATGAGATTAATTTGGTTCTGGTTTTCTGGATACCCGGTGGAACGCACGCAGCGGATCATCTCCCACTGGATCTAATGCAGTCCACTCCTTTGCAGGTCACGACTCCCCCCCTCATTCATTCAATCAATTCATCTTTTTCATCCTGCTGAAATGTCAGGTTGATCTGCCTGACCCTCCCTTTTTCCCTATACCCCAGTGGAGCGTATTTGCTGTAAAACGGGGGAAACAGTCCACCAGTTTTCGGGCCTGCCATATGGCTCCCATAGGACTTATATAACGCAACGATTAACAATTGCCATCTTTAATTGCCAGGTCCGCGTTTGTAGCCTCTGTTATCGTCAGCGCGCGCGTCTTACTGCGTACAAGGTCAATCCAGACCTTCCTTCCGGAGCTCGCAAGCAGACGTCTCCCGACCACTGCGTGCAGCGACCTACTGAAAAACCTAAGTCTCACTGGCCGGAGTTACCCTGCTGATCGCGGGATAAATCCCGTTTGCAGTCACCGACAAATGAGATGGACCTAATGTTGTCTGTCGCCTGCCAGTGATGTACCGGCGCGCAGTGCCTTTTAGAAACTCCGAGTCTGATCCTGCAAAGCTTCCAGCTTCCAGGGAATCACGATGGACATAACCTTGAATCCTCCGAGGTCGTGATCCTGCGGAGAATTTATGCTTCTCAGGCTTACGGATGGACTAAAATCTCCGGGTCGTGATCTGCGAAACTCTGCTACAAAGCGCCTTACGAGTCTTCTTCCAGGATCCCGAGGACATATCTCCGAGTCGTATCCTACGAAGCTTCTGCCAATAAATCGACTTATGAAGCTTCCGTTCACGAGGGAAAATACCTAAATCTCCGAGGTTCTGATTCTGCGAAGCTCTTGGCGGTCTAGCGGTTTATGAGATCCAGCTTCCAGGGATCTGTAGTTCATACCTATGAATCTCCGAGGTCGTGATCTGCGGAGCATTGCGTTCCCAGGTTCACGATGGACATAAATTCTCCGAGGGTCGCTGACCCTGCGAAGCCCTCTGCTACAAGCGCCTTACGAGTCTTCCTTCCAGGGATCCACGAGGGAGATGCCGCCGCCGCCGCCGCCGCCGCCGCCGCTGGGAAGACCGGCTGATCCATCGATGGCGATGACGTTGCTGTCGCCGACAGCTGGCTACCATCACTTACGCCGTGTATCGATAATCTTTTCCGATACCTACCGGCCAGATACGAGTGGTACCCCGCCCTCCTCGACCGACTGCAGTGCCCCTAGTGGTGACCTCAGGAAGCCGCGACCAATGCTGTTCCGAGGTTGGCCCTGGGTCGAGAGGATGGTCAGGAGTGCGAGTAAGGCTGTGTTCTGACCGTCACATTCCCTGCGGGAATCCCTGAAATCCCCGGCGGACATTTTTCTCTACTGCAGATCGGCAATGCACTTATACATTGATATTTATGTTACCTCGTTGCTTTGGGAATAGGTAGAAAGCACTTTTCTTCTGCTTCCTCGGAATCCCGCAGGAATCGACGGGTCAGAACACGCCCTAAGTGCCGTGTCGGGCTCTTATCCGTAATTGCCGCGGGTGTGCTGTGGTTAATGGTTGCCTGAGTAATAGTCCGCCTCAGTGATAGTTATTCTAGTGCACCAAGTCCGATCCTTGGCAATCACTGGAATGATATGCTCCTCTATTGGAAAAATGTATCTGTATCAGGACAGCATTCCATCGCTCTTCTGAATGTCCTGCTGCCGGTGAACACTGAACAAGTATACCTACCTCTGCATTATTTTATTTGAAACTAGCTAGGATGCCCGGCGTTGCCCGGGCAATGAATTGCCTAATGTTAACAATAATGACACACACTTGATGTATTTTTTGAAGTGGTGCGTAGTTAGGCACAACTTGCAAATGGCATACCCAGTCATGTCATATTACACTTTCCCTGCTATTAGGAATGGTTCAACAATACTGACAAAAGAGCACCACTTGAAAAAATGCGTTGGTACCAAACTTGGTTCCACTATGTTTAATTATAATGTTTGCGCTGAATCTGGTATTATTGGAGCATTGAACCAAGACCCATCGAAACCAAGCAATGCGGCGCAAATTAAAATTGATCCAAAAGATGTCGAACGCGTCCTTAACCCAATACAACGAACAATGGAAACCATGGGCGCAGAGCAATGAAACCGAGGCAATATAATATTTGCGCAATGATTTTATATCGATTTGAGCGTTAAAACCAAGGCCTACCTGGATTATTAAAACCAATCTGGAACATTAAAACCAATGCAATCTAACGTTTTTGTACCTGTTCAATAATGCAGCATTGAAACCAAGGCAATCTTACGTTTATGGTTCTGTCGGCAGGGGTCAGTAGACGTACACCGTAGTTTGACTGCGGCAGTCAAACATACGGCTGAATTCGAGCACTAACACCACTTAAAGGGACTGTCCCACCTTAACATTAGATTTGAGTTGAGATAGCCATTTTCCGTGCTTGGCATTGCAATTATGTATGGTATAGTTAAAACACCACCGAGGTCGAATACACAAAGGAAATTGAGTTTGGTTTTGACTTCTCCAACAAAAGACCCATTACATAGATGTATAGCATTAGGGTTCCTTAATCCGATGCGATAATCTCTCTTACCCAATGTTTGTGAAAGCTCCGACTTGTGTTACATTTGGCCTGTACATAGCCTCACTAGTCATACATATCAGCAGCGGTCAGTGAGTTTTCTTATTCCCAAAAAATCTTCGTACTTACGTTCATCAGCCAATATTAAACGCATCTTTCTTATGAAAATTAAGCACTGTTAGTGAGAAACAATTGTCATTAATCGTGTCGGCAGCAATTACTTAATATTTAGCACCACATGCGGCGTACATTTGAGAACTTTTGAAAAGGTGGGACAGGACAGTGCAGACTTAACCAAGGTAGATATGTACCTAACCGTAACAGTAGTGTTGTGGTTATTTTGAATTCGAAGACTTCAGAATGAATGTCACAAAAGCGCAGCATATACAGAAAATAGGTTCGCTCGAGCTAATGCGCCACTACACCACGGAAGCATGATTTAACTAACGATATCCATATTTAGATAGGTAGATATGCTGTAAGAGACGCACGATCTTTTTTATATTTTGTATGTTTGATTTTTTGGATATAGTAAGAACACATTTATGTATTGTTTATCCAAAACCTTCCTGGATCGTCATGTGATTCAGAATAGTAATGGGTTTTGTATCCATAGTCCAAGGGTTTTCGATTCCATAGCGGTCAACGAAATCCATTTGCCCTTTATTCATGGTTAATTCTATACTTACTCCGCGGAGCTTTTAGAGTGAAGCAGGGTGGATCTTCTCCAGCAAAAAAAAAGTTGTCGTCTAAGCTCAAGGGTAGGCAATGGGTTAATATAAACCGTAGGGCTTATTCCATCTATAATTGTTGATCGAGTGAAAGGAAGGCCTTATATTAATATCATAATTCATGTTTTGAAACTTTTTTTAAACTAAAAAATGCATAATTTAAACATGAATTATTATATTAATATAAGGCCTTCCTTTCACTCGATTAACATTTGTCACAAAAATATTCTTAATCCATCTATATTGTTGAGGGACCGGAAAACTATATGCATTTGCAACACACTTGCATCTCCATAATAAACATCACAACGAGTCGTCAAATCATACCTTGTTATTAGCCGTTTTCACGAAGGACTAAATTTACCGGGTGATTGGGGCGTTTGAGGCGATTGGGGCGTTTGGTTTAAATGGGGGTTTAGGGACAGTTTTAGAGCTATGGCCATTGGCCATGTGACACGGTGTTAGGTCCAAAATGTCCTTAACCCTCACCCTACGGGAGCTTTTTTCACCTTCGCCCTACACGGGTCCTAAAATGACCCCCCCCCTGTTAACTACTAAACCAAGCAGCATAGAGCAACGCGGTAAGAACCGGCATGTTGCCTGTCATGTGAGAAATATAGCGGCATCCATTTTTTTGGGTTTTAGTCAACGGTTAACCTTCCAGGTCAAATTAATGACCTCACTCGACCACGTCCAGAATAGCCATTTCGGTCTGCAAGAAAATATCAAAATTAAAAGTGATAAATGTAAATAAAAAGATACGTTACTAGATAAGTTTTGTCTCAGAAATACAAAAAAGTAATTATTTGCTCGTATCTGGTCAAACAAAGAACAAAATAACGTCATGAGCTTCTTACACTTAGGGAGCCATCACTCAATTAAAATGAGAGATATTACTTTAACATTTTGATTGAATATTGTCCATACTTAATTCTCCTAAATTTGTTCCTTTTTTAACATCTTTTAAAATTTTGATCTTGTAGTGATTTTCCCCCCAAAATGCTTTTTTTACCCGCAAGTTTGAAAAATGAGACTGCTATTTTGAAAACAATGTTATGGTCTATATTCGACGTTTTGTGTTTGTAATTTGCTGTACAAAATATAATCTAAGATTTTCCCAATTTTTATCGTTTTTCCTAACATGACGGCATTTCAACGTCATTATCTCATAAACTTTTCGACCAATTTTACTAAAAAAAATTACAACATACGAATAATTGTTTTAACATCAGCTAATGAAAATTTCAGCAAGATCATCTATATTTATAAATAGTTATGCAAGAAAAACCTCAGGTGGTCGTTTGAGGACCCCTTTAGGGCGAGGGTTAATTCCCAAATGCCGAAATTTCGAAGTTCTGCCCTAAGCTCCACATTTTAACCAAACACCCCAATCACCCTAATCACCCTAAACGCCCATAAATGCCCCCAAACGTCCCGGTACCCTGTTAATAAAGTCCTTCGTGATAACGGATATTATGTCGCAAGTGCATTGTGATGAAAAGGTGGACTGCGTGCATTGTGTGTATGCAGAACTCTTCACTTTGTCACCTTGGATTTCCCTTTGGGCTCATCAAGCTCCCAACCGTTGATGGCTTTACTCTTTGACAGACAAATTGCTCCGAGTTCGTGTGTTCCCTAGAGTTTCGCACTCGACGCGGCTACGGTCATAGGAGTTAAGCACCTGCAGCCCGGCCTAGTTTGCCACGGGCCTGCAACAACAAGTTAACGTTTTCCCGGTCGGCGCCGTGGCAAACCACTTGCAAAGTGTCGGCACATTACCGGTCTGGCTGCTAATACCGCGTCTGGATGGGCGTGCCGAGAACGGTGTGCCATCATCACGCTGAGAGCGGGGCTGTTCGGGCGGGCACGTGCAGCTGACGGGCTAACAGAACTGCGCTGCTGACGGGGGCATTATAGGAGGATGTGACGCTCGTGGGGGTATGTGTCGCTCGTGGGGGTATGTGATGCTGGTGGGAGGATGTGACGCTCGTGGGAGGATGTGATGCTATTGGGAGGATGTGACGCTCGTGGAAGGATGTGGCGCTCTTGGGATGATGTGGCTCTCGTGGGAGGATGTGACGCTCGTGGGAGAATGTGACGCTCGTAGGAGGATGTGACGCTCGTGGGAGGATGTGACGCTCGTGGGAGGATGTGACGCTCGTGGGAGGATGTGACGCTCCTGGGAGGATGTGACGCTCGTGGGAGGATGTGACGCTCGTGGGAGGATGTGGCGCTCTTGGGATGATGTGGCTCTCGTGGGAGGATGTGACGCTCGTGGGAGAATGTGACGCTCGTAGGAGGCATGCGACGCTCGTGGCGAGGATGTGGCGCTGCTTGGATGATGTGGCTCTCGTGGGAGGATGTGACGCTCGTGGGAGAATGTGACGCTCGTAGGAGGATGTGACGCTTGTGGGAGGATGTGACGCTCGTGGGAGGATGTGACGCTCGTGGGGGTATGTGACGCTCGTGTGGGTATGTGGCGCTCGTGGGAGGATGTGTCGCTCGTGGGGGTATGTGGCGCTCGTGGGAGGATGTGGCGCTCGTGGTAGGATATGGCGCTCGTGGGAGGGTGTGACGCTCATGAGAAGAGCAGCTACGTATACGTTGCACCCTCAACCTACCCTCCCGAGCAGCCTTGTCACCAGTGCCCGCCATGACAGCGTAAACTCATAAAAATACATCAATGTTGACCTTCTATCTGAGCTATGCCGGCAAAGCTGTCTAGATTTGTTGATTGTGACATGTAACATGACATGTGCTTGTTGATGACATTGGTTATTGACTACTTTTGTTTGCCGCCTTCTTATGCTTTGATATTCAATACTTTGAATTGGTTCATCAATCAGTGATACTCTCCTGTGAGCTGTGACGTCAAGTCAAATGTGGATTTAAATGGATGCATCTTTTGGCACCTCCTATGATCAATGCTATTTTAGAGTCTTAAAGGACCCACTGCTCTTCCAGATGATATCGCAAAACATGCTAAAACAAGTCTTATGGACTAAAATATTATTTTTAATCATACTTTCTTATGCTCACCAAAGCAGCACAAATAACAAAAACTATAATTTATTTCTTTTTCAAATATATAAAAAACGGTTATCGATTTCCGCAACACCTCTAGATAATATGGCAGCGAGTTGAGCGCCAATTTAGCGCAGTTCAGCATTTCCGTATTTTTAAAAACAACAATGTGCAGGAGTCCTTAAAACAATGGTAAATAATCCGATACCAAAAAAACCTCGATTGGAAAAATTCATTAATGCTGGGAAATCAAAAATCCCTTTCGTAAAGTAAAAAAAAACTTGCTGTGCAAATTCGTTAACTTTCTTTCTTTATCGTAACTTAACTTTCCATCATGGCCTTTTATGTAATAAATCAGGCATAAATAATGACATTACATATTTTCTGACATTACAAAATTTGGGTAGAATGCTGAAGCAAAAAATTTCAATAACTTTCCATAGTTGCACTAAGGCTGCAGATATTTTATTTGGTACGAGTAGGGTGGCGGACTTCGTCAACCTTCATGGCTGGAGAAAACTGAACTTTGAACGGCCCGATATTGGGCGAACTGGGCGCAATTAAAAAAAAAAAAAAAAAAAAAAAAAAAAAAAACGGACTTCATGGTGCTTATCAAATTCGGCTTTCTTTAACATATCAAATTTACATTTGAGTGGACAGTGTTCCCTTAAGTGTTGGCGGTATTAATATTCATAGTCTAAATCGTCTAAGCAATATGAATTATGAAGTCAGTGTACAATTCAAAGCATGTTTACGCCCGAATCTTTATAAGGGTCTGCGTAGGCAGAGACGGTGATCTAACCGCTACAAAGAAAGTTTATTGTTTTCAACCCAGTTGTGATTAAATCAAAGTTGTTTATGTTTAAAACTTCTTCTGGCACGCCTGAACAATCTGCATGTTTATGTTGGTCTCATCTACCCTAGTATTTGCCAAAAGCCGTTGAGCTGGATAATTTTATCCGCTAATTATCCTCCCCACATGACCATGACTTGTAATCCTGACATCACCGTTCTGAGAACATCACGGCACGTCAGCTCTCCGTCTGCATGTGAGCGGGATTTCATCTGTCTGCAGCCCTGTAATCCATACCATCTTTAGCGGGTGGCGTGCTCCGGCCTGACTGACCTGGGACTGGTCGCCTTGTTATCCCCGCCGCGCCGTCGTGCCATCCTAGCGGGTGGCGTGCTCCGGCCTGGCTGACCTGGGCTGGTCGGCTGTTAATCCCCGCCGCGCCGTTGTGCCATCCTAGTGGTGGCGTATGCTCCGCCTGGCTGACCTGGACTGGTGCCTTGTTATCCCCGCCGCGCCGTCGTTGGCCATCCAGCGGGGGTGGCGTGCATTCCGGCCTGGTGACCTGGGATGGTCACCTTGTTATCCCCCGCCGCGCCCGTCCTGCATCCTTAGCGGGTGCGTGCCTCCGGCCTGTTGACCTGGGATGATGCCTTGTTATCCCCGCCGCGCCGTCGTTGCCATTCCTAGGGGTCGCGTGCTCTGGCCGGCCTGACCTGGACTGCGTCACCTTTGTTACGCCCCGCCGCGCCGTTGGCCACCAGCGAGGTGGCGTGCTCCGGCCTGGGCTGACCTGGGACTGGTCGCCTTGTTATCCCCGCCGCGCCGTCGTTGCAGTCCTAGCGGCGTGGCGTGCTCTTGGCTGGCTTGAACCGGGACTGTCGCATTTTATCCCCGCGCGCGCCGTCGTTGCATTCCTTAGCGGGTGGCTGCTCTGACCTGAACTGACCTGGGACTGGTCGCCTTGTTATCCCCGCCGCGCCGTCGTGCCATCCTAGCGGGTGGCGTGCTCTGGCCTGGCTGACCTGGGACTGGTCACCTTGTTATCCCCGCCGCGCCGTCGTGCCATCCTAGCGGGTGGCGTGCTCTGGCCTGGCTGACCTGGGACTGGTCGCCTTGTTATCCCCGCCGCGCCGTCGTGCCATCCTAGCGGGTTTTGGCGTTGCTCCGGCCTCGCTGACCTGGGACTGGTCGCCTTGTTATCACCCGCCGCTGCCGTTCGTGCCTCCTAGCGGTGGCGTGCTTCCGCCCTGGCTGGAGCCTGGGACTGGTCGCCTTGTTATCCCCGCCGCGCCGTCGTGCCATCCTAGCGGGTGGCGTGCTCCGGCCTGGCTGACCTGGGGCTGGTCGCCTTGTCTGTGATTGTTTGGAAGCTGATGCCACAGGGTTGGCAGGAGTGGCATAGGAAGGCCCCAACGCTCCCGGTACGTACCTGTCACGGATGTGATAGAGTGTTCACCACAGGTCGAGTATGGTCTAATCATATGTATTTGGACGGGTACCAAGATACTAGTTCAGAGCTCTCTTTGAGTTAAGAGGCCTCTGAGACACCTTCGCCCAGGTGAGGGTTAAAATAACGCCATGAGTGGTAGAAAATAATAAGTAAAACTATACAATCACACATGCTATATTTTTCAGTCATTATAAGATTATAATATGATACATGATAGAACAACATATCATATTAAGGTTATCACTTTATAACCTTCACATGGAAAGGATGAACCTTTACAGAGGTGCAAAATCTTACGCACTTGCCCACGTGCGAAGGTAACCGATT
>VOPJ01014525.1:0-14071 GCA_014673585.1 Semibalanus balanoides | reverse complement strand
AACTTCTTTGGAGGTTGGGGCACTGGACGTGACCTGGTGAATTCACCTGAGATGCCCTAGTAAAAAATGTATTGAATAATGTGTGCACTTCATACCGAAACAGCTGTGCAAGAATCGGTGGTGCTGCACGCCACCAATTCTCGAAAAAAATAGGAAGCGTTCCAACACAACCTCCCCCTCAAACGGCCTTTCCTAGTCTCGGCACGTTTGACTTCGTTCGCAAAAGCAAACATACAGACATATTTTGAGACAGTTCTTCAAATAAATGTTTTTGGACGTTCTGGATGCACCAGTGGGTCAAAAGGGTTCAATTAGAGCCATCATAACCCTCACACAATAAAACAAAAACATAAGTTAATTATTTTGTGAGAGGTTTCATGTTTTACTCAAAAACTATTTCATTGATATACTGGCCATTGTGATTTGTAACTACTTATCAAATTATCGCATTAATCAGTGGGTTAGGTAAAAAATGGTCAATAAAATTCAACGATCTTTAAAGCCTATGAGAGTAGTCTTGTTGTTATGCCACCGCGAAGGCCACCCAGGTTGTATGGCAAATTCTGCTTAGTGCTTAGTGCCTACCAAAATTATTTTTTAATGTCAGGGTTTGCATTCCGATAAAACTTTAATTAAGATATAAATATCACTAAAATTTATTTTATTTTGAATAAAAATATAAGCAAAGTATGTGCTTATATATTTCTTAAATTATTTGTGAATCCACCAAATATTATTAATTACTACAGTAGACGCCGCTTATTAAGCCCACCTTCGGACCGAGCATTTCTGGGATTAATAACCGAAAGGTGCTTTCTCCGAAGATTCTTATATGGTTGTTATGGTAATATGGTGTAATTTCGTACCAGAACAACTTAGGTGTAATAAGCGGCTGGGCGTATTAACCGTGGGCTTTATAAGCGGCGTCTACTGTAATGTGACCATTTTTCCCAATAGGTTGATTTCGTGATATGAGAGAACACTGACACGTTTTTTATAAAATATTTCGAACAGCTTCAATGTTTCATTTCTTCGTAGTTGACATTTTCAGTTGTATTCCAGATACCCAAAATATTCTAAATTTAGCATATATTCGAATGTTTTATATCAGAAATCAAATCCAAACCTTGTCCCATCAAATTCAAGAGTTAAAAATGTCTGATTCCCAAAAGTAAAAGTACGGGGAAAACATCATGTTTTGGTCAGAGCCGCTTCATATATTGTATAACCCAGCGATCACATACAGTGCAGGCTGTTAACAGTGACAGCTCAAAACGGTAAATACCACAGTTGACACAGTGGTGCTGTCTATCCGTCGTTACCCAGGTACGGATCGGGCCAGCTGCCTCAGCCGCCTGACATTCCACAGCTCTATCGGTCCACACCGGCCAACGGGTCGGCTGCATCCGCACCTCACCACGATCATTTCAGCAGATTAACTGCATAACATGAGGGAGGAGCCTAGGCCGGCTATCTCCCGCCTCCGGTGGGAGGGGCGTAGCCCATCATCAAGCAATCACAAGTCAACGCGCCATTTATATAGATGTCGCCTCCATCAAGCGACTATAAACAAATCGTTAGTTGGCCTGGAGGGGGATCGGAGGCGACTGGTGGGCCCGATGGCTGCCGGCCAGCAATGTGCGGCGCGCCGCCTTTGTCCCAGAGACGCCACGAACCGCCGCAGCCGCGCCGCGTACGTCTTTTTGTCGTCCTTATTGAATAGGTGGCGTGATGGACGACCGCATAAGTTTGCCGCTGGTATAAGCTCAAATAAAGAGAGCCATGCCGGCGCAAAATAAATCCGAGGGCACGACTTTATTAAAATTATTAAATTGGCTATCTGTCGTTGGCGTGCCTGCTGTTATGAAGGTGTGTCGGAAGGGCAGAGGGTGTGCCTCGGCCGAGTCCGGAGAGGCTGAAGGTGGATCTGCTGGACTGGAGACGGATCTGCTGGACTGACGGCGGATCTGCCGGACTGGGGGATCTGCTGAACTAGAGACGGAGCTGCTGAACTGGTGGCAAAGAGGCTGGCGGGTGACAGTTTTGCTGGTGGGTGACAGTTATGTGGCGGGTGACAGTCATGCTGGCGGGTGACAGTTATGCTGGACAGTTATGTGGCGGGTGACAGTTAGTTGCTATGCTGGCATGAGCTGACCACGACATTGGGAAAGTATGAATGTTTCAGAGCCATAGAATGCAATGAAGCTCAAATATTCTCCGCATATGAGAAAAAATGTTGATCACCAGTTTTTGCCTTAGGTCTTGGTGAAATTGGCCAAAGGAAATAAGGGAAAATAAAGGCTAAGCAACTAAATGAAAGCACAGCACTACACAGACTGAGAAGCAATATCCTTCGGGAGCAGACGTCTGCCCATTTAATGTTAAATCCGGGAATCAACAAATACATAATGTAGGTATTTAGATAGCTAGGTACACTTGGCATTCTTTATATAAATGTCTGGCAAATAAATGTTTGATAATGCTGTTTCAATCTAAAATAATGGATATTGAAGTTTATATGCTCATAATCATACCTACTTGAATACAATATGATATGTGCATACCTGATTCTAATCTTTACTGATTTTCTCAACCCTTACGACCAATAAAAGAAACAAAGTTATGACAAGAAATTATTTTTTATGCAGCGCATTCCTGACACAATTCACCAAAGACTTTGATCCAAAATTTACTCTACAAATGGAAATGTCAACCTTGACTTCAGCAAAATTCAAAAACTTTTAGAAACATAATCAAATTCTTCCTGGACTGATTCTAATCAGTTGTCGTCCACTATGCATCGTATTGTCCTTGACAACAAATGGCTAGCTCAGCTAGTAGCTACATATTTTTTAGTTTTAGTTCGGAAAGAAGCTGGGTACCTTCCTGAAGACTGTTTACTGTTTTCCCATCAATTTGGACATGAAAAGAACTGCTTACAAGTGCGAGAAAATATTCCGGATGCCATCAGCATCACATTCAGAAACGATGTTTTTGTCGCTTGGCGTTACGCTTGGCGTTACGGCGTTTTAACACGCTGCTGGTGTTACGCCGCTGTGGGATATATGCTCCATCGATGTCATCACGAAATGGTGCAATTATAAATGGGACAGCATTGTTATGGTATTATAGAAGTGACCGAATGTTGGCCAGAGTGTGCAAACGAACAGCTAACGATCCGTACTAAACGTTTTGATTACAAAGGAGTGGCTAAATGCATTGCCCAGCAATTTTTGCCGGGTGTGCACTGTATAACTTTATGTTAAAGGGTTATTTGCCAGCTGAGCTCACCACTGTGCAAGACCAGTTTGTTAAAACCCAACCACGACACTAGCGGATCCAGGTGTTGGGAGCAAGGCGGCCATAACCCCCCCCCCCCAAAAAAAAGGAGCAAAATTGACACATTTCTTGATGCAGAAGAAAATTAAAATCAAAGCAACTTTTACAAAGGATTTTGTGTTTATAACTATCAATGCATAGCAAGCGAAATCTGATGAGTTTTCAGAATTGTGTGAGACTTTTTGGAGCTTGGCACCACAAATCACCCGTGCCCCCTCCCCTAAATCGCCGTCCTGGATCCGTCAATGAACCACGATTCATCATGCAGGAGACAGTAAAACACGGTCACCAGGCCTGTTGTCATGATAGGCACTTAGATGTTGATAAAGAAAAGAGCAAAGGAGGATGGTTTTGGGGTGGCACTCAGACATTGCTGCACATGTTTAATTATGTTATCACTATCTTCACGGCAGAGCAATGCGTAGTAAGCATTAATTAAAACTGCACCCGGCAGGCAGTCACCATTGTAGAGCAGGGACGCAGGAAGTATGTTCAAGTTGGGGGGGGGGGGCAGGATTTTAGCCTGCCAACGAGTACTCAGCCCGGAATCCTGCCTCGCTAGAATTCCGGCCCATTTGAACACTAGTCACTTTTGGTGTAGCGTATTACCTATTCTACGCACTAACTCAGTCCACTACAGGTATTTTGATACCTTAATTTGACTGACAATAGACTCGGCTATCATACTGCGCTATACCCAGATTTTTTGAAAATTTATTTGATGACAAATAAAAAAAAAAAATATCAGATGCTTAAACATTAATACATGATCATAGAACATGTCAGGATAACGCATATGACGAAACTTTACAAGATTTGACGGAAAAAATTTGACAAGTTGATACCATTAAAAACTGACGGACAATTATAACCTTCCAGAGACCAAAATCGCCATACTTTCGAACGGCAGTTACCTGCCGTGGATATTAAATACATTTGCGTTTTGGCTTTATACCTACTTTGACGTTATTCTGAAACTGATATCGCTTAACTCTTTCGCCTCTAGACTGCAAAAAATAGACAATAAACATGTAAATACAAGCCTAATGACCGTAATCAGCAGGTTGACCTCTTTGACTCGGGATGCCTTTCTTTCCTCTTTTTATGACCTTATTTAAGATCATCCATCATTTGATTCTTAGCGTGATACTTATTACAAGTCTAAGAATGTACTTACAAGTGTCGATACATAAATCATAGGTACCGATTTTTTGGACTGGCTTATGCGTTTAAACCCGCGCCGTGCCGGTCTCCGGCGCACCTTCGCTGTGCCAGGAGGGAAACCACCATCAATAATCGTTTCAAAAAGTATTTGGCAAACTATTATGGTCATTTATTTAACATTGTCAATATTGAGGTCACCAGAGGTCATCGAAGGTCAGATTTTCACTTTCAGGGCTTTGTCCAGAATCCCCAAATATCTCGCGAACTATGATAGCTCTTACGTTCAACGAAAGCATGAAAGCTCTGAAAAATGCAATCGCCAACGTGTCCTCAAATGCTATAGGCTCTAGGAAAACAAACGGAAAGCGAATTGGAAAGCCTTGAAAAATGCAATCGCCAAGGTGTCCACCAATTTATTTCAGGTCAATAGTTTAGACTCATGAGACCATCAAAGGTCAAAAAGGTTATTTGAGACACGTCTCCCATATACCGATTTGTTGACTTGCCACACATTGGTGGCGGTTTCACTATCTTCTAGATGGATTTTATCGAGAGTTAATGAACAAACATTGTTGGTGACCTCGAATGACCTCGGCTGACCCTGTTAGAGGTCACTTAAACAAATATATTGCACCTGGTTCTTCAGAATGGTCGATGATAACATAATTCAGAAGGAATTTGCGGCTTGCATATCTGCGTTATCCTCAGAATATAGGCGGAGAAGATGGCGGGACCGGGAACCGTGCCCCTTATAATTGTTAAGTGGGCACCCATATACAAATAGTCCCCTTAAATTTCTAAGGCTTATGTTACAGACTTTAGGGTCTTATATCAAATTTATGGAAACAACCATTTGTATAATGTCGTGAATATTACGGGCGTGATAATCCTCGTGGAAAAAACAATACAATTGAAAATCTTGGAAAATCGAGTGTCAAGGCCAGAAGAAAATGTTGAAATTAAAGGAAATTATAATTTTTTGTTAAAATAGCTTTATCCAGAGTTTGTGAAACTTTGAGCGTTTTATCCCCAAATTCAATTTGTTGCTTTTTTTCGTTCAATTGACCCAATTTGTGTGAAGTATTTTTTAATCGAGAAACAAATATGCATAGGTGCGCAACAAATCAAGCATCGTCATTGCAATCGTTACTGTAATTCACGGAAGTGTTAAAACTCTAAAATTGCTTGACGTCATTAAAGCTTTAGATGTCATGGGTTTAGAATCATTGAAACTAATGTGTTACGTCCAACGGTGCTGGTAATATCCTAACTCAATTTTTGAGTTTCACCAACTTCAGTTTAACTATCTTACAATGCTAAAACAGCCTCAAATTCGACTGGAAAGCACAAACTAGATCCCACTATAAATTAACAACATTTAATAATGAAATATGTACTTTTTATCCTCCACATTGATGTGATTCTCTTCAACGATTTTGTTCATAACAGAAAACTGTAAACATAAAAAAATCGATCCTCAGAAAAGTTGGGGGGGCGACGCCCCCCGCGGAAAAAAGTTTGGGGGGGCCGCTTCCCCCTCTGCCCCCCCCCCCCCCCGGTTCCTGCGTCCTTGTGGAGCACATTGTCCTGCACATTTTCCTGTACATAGTATGGGTAAACTGGAGACTGCAGCCTTGGTGTTAGTGACTTCAATAAAATGGTAGACTGTACCGGAGGAGCATGAGTTATTGCGGTACAGTCTACATACTTTCCAAGCGGCGCTACCATGGATAAATGCGACAAGTTCTGGAGACTGCATCGTAGTGCTAGCGCACCTTCCAATAAGTGGTAGACTGCACCGCACGTCACCAAATATTGCGGTACAGTCTATGTATTTTCGATAAAGGAGCGGTGAAATTGAAAGGGAGTACGGCGAGTGCCTGTTGGCTAAGACATCAGTATGGGTGAACTGGTACAATAAGGTTCTGATCATCTCCGAGGCCTGTGTTGTGTATATTCCTGCCTCTTTCTGCTCGTGATGATTTTCAAAGATCGCTTCATCTGCGCTTTCCACTAATACGAGGAGACGAGAAAGTACTGCTGTCATTAGGTAGTATACATACAATAGTTTAAGAAAATACTAAGCAAAGCAGCGTAAGGAAATATTGATCAAATTTCCCTTGTTTTGAAAAAAAAATGATCGTGAAAAAAGAGGAAAAAAAATAAAATTCATCAAATTTCCCTTCTTCAGCCAAACTGTGTTGACCTGGGAACGGGGGTAGGGTTGGTCGTTCGCAAAATCCCATTTTATCTTGTGTACACTTGGTTTGTTCAGTGGGAGGAGATTAGTCCCGTGCCCTCCCCCCCCCTCCCTTTAACTTACGTCCCTGGCATTTTTGTTAACAACAGTGTAGACTGGTACAGAGTCTCAGTTATTTCATGAATCATTTCAAATGACATTCCGTAATCCATAAAAAAGGTCCCGGAAGCTTCATGATTGCAGTGTCGGCCAGTGAAGGTTTTGGCATTTGGTAGCATTTGGCAGCGATGATGTGATGGTACAATAGTGACGCACTAAAGATCGACTGTGATTGGATCTGAATCGATCTCAGGGGATGCTTAGATGTGAGGGGCAGTCTGCAGTGTGATCCTGGCTAGTTGATTGCAGCGATGCTGCTGGTTTGTTGAGCTTTGGTTTAACTTTTTTTAATGTACTGCTGAAGAACCAAGGCAGTCTTGACTAAGAAGGGGATCAAGACACTACAAAGATATTGGTAAAAATGATGCAGCTCCTGTTAACACCCTAAAGCTGTCATGTTTAATATCGGTTTCAATTAGAAGTGGATGTAAGATTGCATTAGAAAATGATGAAACAAACGTTTCCGACCAGCCTTACGCAACAATACCTCCAAGCTACAATACTTGTACTGCCTGAGTGACCACGGTCATTATATCTTTGTGAGCATCATAGACTTGTTGATCAGTTAGTCATTTGCTCTGTCTTGTCCCTTTGGGGCTTCGGTCGTAATCGTGCTTCATCCGGTCCCCAGTCAGATTAAATTAGCCTCCTAATACGAAGGGGAGCACGGAATCGGGGGTCGACACTGATTGTTCCCGGGCCGCTGCTGTTGGGGCTGAACGATTATCCTCGAATGATAACGCCTAGCTGGAGATGTTCTACGCATCGCCATTTCGAGCTTTAAAAAGACGCTTACCACAAACAAGAATTACAAAGGTGTACTACCAAAAGGTACATGTTGTGATTATTTTTTGCAAAATAAAATAAAAATCGAAGTAAAATTTCGAGGTTGATTTAAATATACATAAAATTAAAATAATTATTTCTCTGTGGGGATTGAAAGGTTCCTTTTTATGACGAGCCGAACTTTCGCACGTAAAATAATCCGACAGATAAAACTTTCGACTCTCAAGTCCAGCTAGTAAACAAGACTTACGATAATGAATATAACAGATCAGTGCGCAAGCAAGCTCCAATAAACGAATAGCAAAGCTCTGAAAAGCTCATGCAAGCAAACCCCTCTGGTGAAGTTTATACATAGAATAGAAGACACCGGAATAATCGATCACTTTCACGTGGTCGGCACTCAGCAACCCCAATTCAATCAGTGACCGGTCCCTAACCAGCTGACGGTGTGATGAGGTTGAACAGCTGCGCCGGTATTGTCTCACGAGCGCCAGATGAGGCGGCAGTCCCGCCGCGCGCCAATATTGTACCGCCGCGTCTGGTCCACCCACCGCGCGGCGCCGCCGGTCTCACCGATACACCTCTGGCCACGGGGATCGGGGATCTGAGATTGGCGAAGAGAGAGATCTGATGAATCTATAACTATGTACTGATGACTGATGCAGTAAGAAAACCAGTGCAGCTCAGACATTTTGATGACTCATAGTGTCTGTTATAAATTCATTAATTTTGCAATAGTAAAATTGACAAATCAAGTAAAATAAATTGAACATGCTAAGATATCAGAAAAATATCCACTGCGCGGTGGTGAGAAAATGTTAAGGATTATCCCGTTAAAAAATAAAAAGTAGCAGCAGTCGTGCACCTATCAGCTGCGCGAAGTGCTGCAAACGGTTGTTCTTATATCGATCTAAAAAGCGTAACGTAATCATGTAAATATGTACATTTCGTATTTTAATTTGCTTTTATTTCTCAATTTATTTACATATTCGAACAGCAGTTAATGTATTACACCTTGAAAGTAAACGCTCGCATACAGCGCATGCAAACGTGATCATGTAAGAGAGAGAACAAAAAGCACGACACTTTCGAATGCTGACCATTTAACGATATATCATAACCCCGTCTTAATCTCGACTTCTGCTACCACAAACTCTGGTATCCCCCAACAGCCCGCCATGCTCTCCTGAATTCCATTACACGGGCCGCTCCCGCGTAGAGGCCGATTCCCATGTCGATTCGAACTAGAGCGGTTCAGTCTTCACAGCACGCAAGGAGACAAAGCCGCACGTGGAGGCGGACCCCCAAACCAAACATCGGCCGCAGCCCCCGGATGGGCCCTTTAGGGTTCCGGACATGGCTCGATCGTTAGAGCGGAGAGCAGCAATACATATACAAACGTAAACGGATCCGGCAGACGCCGCCGTTAAGATCAGGCGAAGATGGGACCGACGACTTTTAAAAGGCCGTCAATGTCTCTCCCGATCTTGTTTCGGTGGTCGGTCCTTCAGTCGAATAATTTACAGTTAGTTAAATGTTGGCAAACGTTTCTCCGGCATTTCGTCTCACTGAATGCCCGTCAACATAAAACGGTGGAATGCCTAGCAAATTGAGAGTGATTTATTTATTGTCTGACGACGTTTTGGAAGCCAGTTGGTTTCGGTCTTCCAGAGGTTGTGCGGTGTGTGAGTGGCAGTTAATAGGGGACGGGCTGCATCGTTCGACGACACGGCGTGCAGTTCAATGATCTGCTCCGTCAGACCTGAACTGACCTGACCTGACCTGACCTGACACAAGGCTTGTCAGGGACGGATCTGGGGGAGGGGCTGAAGACCTCTGCCTTAGAAAACAGCGTCATCGGGCATCCCGGCGCCGTTATTGCACAGGATTTGACGGCGCCGGAGGCACCGCGCCGTAGCGTTCTCGGAGGCCACCAGGGCGCCACTGCGTCTACCAACAGCATCGCAGCACGCTTGGAAGGCACCCTGGCACCCTCAGCAGACATCTTGTCGCCCTGGGTACATCGTGCAGCGCTATAATTTACATATTGATGCCCCTCGCCTCTGGACCATGTCGCCCTGTCACAGAGAAAATATGCCGCCCTCGGGCCAGCGCCCGACCCCTAGCCTAAGAAAATCCTGGATCCGCCCCTGAGGCTAGTGACGACTGATTAACAGGCCACCCTGGCAAGCACAAACTTACTCAATCGAAGTATGTCTCCAGTATAGGCACTTAAGGCTATGACAGAGCCTGGTTCACGGAAAGACATAATGTGAAGTTATAGTTTTATATTATTACGGTGGAGAGAGACAAGATATTGGTGTTATATTTGCGCGGGGTCGTGTGCAATGCAAAGGGTTTGAACTTTAACTCTAGTAAAGTCGAGCTCTAAATCCTCTCCTTTGCAGCTGAAGTCGCTGTGTGACAGACATCAGCTGATCAGCTGTTCATCAGCTGTGAGATTATCAGCTCTGTAATAGGCGCTGATTGACCTCTGACGCGATCTCACCATGTTCCCACGGTTTCTCACCGCGTCCGACGTCCGATCCCGGAATCCCGGAATGCGCAGATTTCGGGTTTCGCCAGCCCGTAATTCCTGCCGCTTACAAAAGGATGCGTCACAAAAAATCGCTCAACCGAGTCAGCACATCTCGCGCGCGCGCCGGAGACCGCCGCAGAGCGACGCCTTTCAATGGCCAATCTACACGGCATTGTGCGCGGCGCCGCCCGCCCGGAGGTACCAGCAATTAGCGTACTCGAGCGGCCGCGGCCGCCGCTAAACGACGCGCTGTGACAGCCGCCGTCATCTGTTGGTGTCATCTGCCACAAGTGCGCCAGATTGGACGACAATGCGCCGGCTCAAGTCGACAATCGGAGCGGCCGCGCGACTGTAAATGGCCACCCGGGTGCGACAATACGGCCGTAATTGCCTCCTAACGTCCGCCACCACAACACCCCATTCACCGCTTCAGCGGCGGCCGCGGCAAAATGGAGTGCCGCCAAATTTGGCTGATTGTGTCGGCGACGAGAACGGCGCACGGCCGTCGTCCTGGCTACAAATCTGGCGCACGACGCGTCACGCCTAACGCGTCAGTCGTGACGCACTGCAGACGGATGACGCGGCGACAGGGACGCCCTCTGGCGGCATGCGAGCCGTGTGGCGAGCGCGGCGCACTCATTACTATAATGGCGCAGAAAGCCGCGCCGCCGCCGCCACGTCCTCTGATTGGTCTGCGCCGGCACGGAAAAATGTCACGAAAGTCGTGTGCGTGATAACAGTCACGCCAGACCTAATTTTGTGGTGAATTTTTCATCAGCGCGCCGGCAGCTTTCGGGACGGCAAATTGATCCGGGGCGCTTCCTGCGCATTAAAAGATTACCTAGCCGCTGATGCGATGAGGGGTGGCGGCAGGGGGAGGGGGAGGGGAGGGGCGCTGCCGTGGCAGAGGGGCAGGACGGGCTTGGACGGGCTGACGCACGAAGTCGGTTTATTCGCCTCTCTAATGCCCCTGGGAGTTCGCCGTGCGGCGCACTGCGTGGACATTAATAATTCGGCCCTGCGCGCAACACTGACAACGTTGTGGATGTGCAAGTCATCGGACAATCAAATTGAGTTGCGACAAATGTGTGGGGCAGGGGACAGATTGGGCTGAGACAGAGTTATGTCACTCCTCGAAGCTGCATATGACGCATAAGTATGTATTTAATTTGTGGTGTCATTGACCTCACCATATTCTCTCATTGCCACATCGTCTTGGCCGTCACACGTAACTCTTTTACGTCCCTTTTGGTCGCGTTACAAGCGTAATAAATGGGATTTGTATCCGATTGCCTTGAGTGATGAACGAATATGTGAAAAAAATGTTTAGGAAGTGATGATACGTTTTATAGTTTTAGAACTGCGGTTGTGGATTATGTTAAATGTGTCATATGTGTCATAGATAGCCGTCTTTCTGGGGGGTGGTTGGGATGGTGGTTTGAATCGAGTGTATGTAGGCATTTTACGTGAATGTATTTATACAGGTGCTGGGGCTTGCTTTTTGTTCTCTTAACTTTTCGATTTTTTTCTTTTTCTGTTTGTCTTTTTGCACTTTTAGAATGTTTGATTCCGTGACTTCGCCTGTAATTGGGGTTTCTCTTCGGCAATCTTATGAATAAATCAAATAAAATCAGGCCAGGTCTGCTCAAAATATAATCATACCCGAACACAATAACTTAACTTTCAGTCAGTTCACCTGGGAGGGGTTCGATATTATTGTTATCCCAAATATGGCCGACGCTCACCTGTAAGAAGTTATAATAACCACTTGAAGCACAGTTTAAGTGCTTCGTCAGCCACATGACCACTTTTTTCAGCATTCAAGTATGCAGATGCTCTCATTTTCGCATCATAACTAAATATCCTTAATTGCCGTTCTCTTGGCTAGTTACCAACCAACTCTCTCCGACATTCCTCTTGACCCCACGCCTCTTGCTCTATCGACACTTCTCTTCATTTTCTAACTATTCTCAGCTCACACCGATACTCAGCAGTCCGCTTCCTCCTCTCCTCCTCCCTACCCACCTCATCGCCTCTACCCAGCGATCGCCGGCCACGGTCCGCTTCATCTCACAGTAAACAAACAATGCCTGGACACGGGGAGACCACAGCGTGCCGCCGCCACTGCCTTGGGTCACCGGCCGGCCGCGACATGACACCGCCGCGCCACCGCCGCCGCAGCCGCGTCTCAATCGTCGCACGCGCGCCACACCACCGCGGCGCGGGCGGGCCACTGCCCCTCAACGAAAACACCGCCCACAATAGCCGAACGCGCGATTTATCAGCCGGCTACAGCACAAATACTCACCATTTGAAAAATATTGACCATCCGTTAGGCGCGGACAAAGGCGGGAAGGACAGTTCTGGCGCGGCGGAAAGGACAGTTCTGGCGCGGCGGAAAAAGCGCGCGGCGGCGATCTGTGCGCGATTGTGGGGACCACCGGGCGGCGGCGTGCCAAGCGACAAATACCAGTCATACTGGAGCCATGTGACGCATGATTCACTCGCACTATCACCGCCGCATCGCGCGCGCCAAGCTTTTGTTTTTATTGTACATTTTTCGGGTCAGCGCGACTAGAGAATGGTGTGGGGGTGGCACCCAGCGGGCGGCCATACAGCTACCACTTCACACAGCAGGAAGAGTGTGAGAGAGAGAGAGAGAGTACGAGAAAGATAGGGCGAGAAAGAGAGAGCGAGAGAGCGAGAGCGAGAGCGAGAGAGAGAGAGAGAGAGAGACCCATGGACCTTTGGTGGCCACTACACCTGGAAGGGGCTGTACTTTTTACACGGCGGCCCGTATTGATGGGGTAGCGATAGCACAGGGTCGGGGAAGGCGCCCCACTGTCTGTCCTCGTCTCACAGTGGAGAGAAATGGATGCCAATGAAAAAACGTAGTCCTGGAATGAGCTGAAGATTAACGTGTGGTTTTAAAGTATGGTAATAACGTATGGAACCAGCGAAAATGTGTCTCACAGCCAAAACGCAAGATTCCAGATTGCTCATGACAAAATAGGAAGCTTTTAACTGGCTTTTGTTGTCGGCTGGATCTTGATGGTAAGCGAGGTTGGAGAAAATGACTGATAAGCAAAATAAAGCGCAAGTGCATGATGCAGACAAATGACTGAAAAACCTCATGCAATGCAATGCAAGCAAAATCGTCATCAGTGTTCCTATTCATGATAGGTGCATACCTACCTATCATGAAAAGGAGAGACCATGACAAATGACGTCTTTATTTGGTTATAAATAGATATAATTTAGGCTATATAGAAATACTACGCAATGGTTCATTGCTAGCAGCATTGAATGTATATGCAACTATGCAAACTCACCATATACGGTAGCTTAGGCTGTTAAACACTTAAGCGGGCAACTACCAATATAAAATACAGTGCACCTTCGCCGTCGCGGTTCCCCCACCCCCCCCGAATGCCAAAAGCCATTTTCCGTGGGGAATTACATCTGGCAATTTTGGACAAGTAGAAAAATTACGTTAACCGGTTTATGTGAATCCGGAGCAAAGGAGGGAAAGGGGCATGTATTTTTTAAGTCACCACTTACCGTTCTTTAGCTTCCTTAGGAAAGACCGCGGGGATCGAGGATTTGTCTCAGTCGATTTAAGCATACTCTTGCCGGGTAAAATAGGAATCCGACTGATACGCGTCCCAACGTTTGGAACTTTCTGGGACCTTCGATTGGAACCACTCGCGCATCGTCACAGCCGCCAGCATATACACTCCGGTCTCGGAAACCCTGGGCTGGTTGAGAGTCGACAGGCTGGTGGAGAAGTGAGACGCACAGCTATGATGCGCGCAGGCTCATCGCGGCAACGGCGACCCCACAGACTTCAAATGGCATAGTCCGGCGTCGCTCTGAGGTGTCAT
>VOPJ01014524.1:0-14071 GCA_014673585.1 Semibalanus balanoides | reverse complement strand
TGATTCGACCTCAGTGGTTGTTTTAACTTATACCATACATAATTGCAATGCTAAGCACGCAAATGGCTATCTCAACTCAAATATAATGTTAAGGTGGCAGTGTCCCTTTAAGACGTCTTACTGGTAAAGAAGGGTACGAACGTGTCATCGCAATCAGTTGATAAAAACCCGGGTGTTATTCCCGAGAGAGAAAACAAAACGAGGGGTTGGGGTGGCATCCACCCTTGGCGGCCCCTGCACTGGCGAGGGTTAGAGTAACAGTCCTTCCGTTACATTGTCGCAAAGTAACGGAAGAACGAGTAAATGAACTACTTTGATTAGTAATGGAGTAACGAGTAACGAAGCTACATTTTTTAGTAGCGATGCACACCACTGGGAACGCGGGGGGGGGGCGAAGATCATTGCCCCCTCACTTTCTGTCCATTTTTGTGTGCTAGAATAAAACTACCAATTTTAATTCGTTCTAACAATACAAAAGCGCAACAGATTCCATAAGACGAAAGGAGCTCAAATCTGCATAGAAATCCCGCGTAGGGTGTCTATCACATCTTGGGCGGAACGCCCAAGATGTGATCGAAGTTTCGCTGGCCTCCTCTTTTTTCATCCCGTTCCTAGGCTCCTGGCTGGACTAAAGTAATTTTCGTTGCATTTGATGCATTTGTCGGAGCAGGGACGTAGCCAAGGGGGTAAGGACGGATCCAGGGGGGGGGGGGCAAAGGGGCCATTGCCCCCACAAAGGTCCTGAGACTATGTTTTGCCCCCCCCAAAAAAAAACGTCGACGTACAGCTGTGAAAAATTTGCTTTTGGCAACAGTCAAATACAGCCGATCTACATGTTGAAATCCAAAATTTTCGCGTGCTCGCTGGCGATGACACAAAGATACGCAATTGTTTAATGATAGAATTTGGAAAATGGGAAAATGAATGAATTAAGCGTCTGGCAGTGCCCAAAAACCCCTATAAACAAACAAAGAGCGTCTGGCAGTCTTGGCGGTACCTATTTGCTAGCCCCAGGTCCCACTCCCTCATAAAATATGAACTTTGCAAGTGGAGCCTAAATTATTAAGCTAGTCTTGCGATTTTCCGAAAAAGTTGACGCGAAACGCAGAGACGCGGACTCGGCCGCCAGGAAGCTGCCTTCTGCGGTCCAAGTGCTGGACCAAAATGCTAACAGCTGTGACCCAGTCCAGGCTGTGTCTTCCCAAAGCCATTCGTCCCCAGCTCTCTAAGATCCGCAGGGGACCATTGATGTGCGGAAAGCCGTTCTGCCGCTCGCTGTTTTCAAACCATTTTGGCACTATTGGTTGATACCAATTGTATGTTTGCAGTTCGAGTGCATTATGTATACAGTTATTATTACCCCTATACCTACATTATTAAGCACTTACTGCCCAACCGGTCATCGTGATTTTCCATCCAAGAATTTGATTTATTAAAAACTGCATTAATTTCATATTTTGCATTCTACAAGATGTGCAACCAGGATAGGGTAATCTTGAGTTTGGTTCCAATGTTTAAATTTTCGTTTTCCACGACCTAACAATAAAACTTTTACGGCCGCTTCGCGGGTCACCATCGTGTCGCCATTGTCCATAACAAAGCCATCGCCATCGTTTTCGGTTCATTGTAACGTGAATTTAATGAATAAGCACGCTAGCTTTTTATCTCTACAATGCAACCGCCTATGTTCTGGGTTTTAGGTTATCAGCAAACCCGCAAAAAATTTCGCGCCGCTTCGCGGCGCTAATAACAAAATACCTATTTCCTTTTTCGAATCCAAAGAAGTCGAAAAAAAAAATAAGTCGTGTGTGGTTGCAAAATAAAGCGGCCAAATCGGGAAGAAATCGAAAAATTGGGGGAGGTGAGGTCCGCTAAAAACGGGTTGCCCCAAAACAGCCGCTGGATCCGCCCTTGCAAGGGGGCACGGAGCCATGCCCCCCTGGAGAGAAATAAAATTTACACTAGATAGAATGAGATATCTGAAAAACTCGACCCTATCCCCCCCCCCCCCCCCCCGGTCAAGCAACATATGGCCATGGATATGGCTGATGACAAAAATGTTTATTTCACCACTTAGATAGAATGATATTCTTTTTGAAAAAACCGACCCTACCCTCCACCCCACCCCCCCCGCTCAGAGGCATGATGGCTGAGGAGCAAAATGCGATTTTTTTGTTTTTTTCCGACGTGCCCCCCCCCCCGAGCAAAATCCTGGCTACGTGCCTGTGTCGCAGTAACGAGTTGTGGTGCCGTGCGTTGCAATTTGCTTGCATCGTTCCGTGTAACGGAACTCAAACTATGTGCTTTTATGAGTCATGGAATAACGAGTTACAGAACTCACTACATCTATTAGTAATTACATCTACCTGATACTATGATTAATAATATTAATATGAGGTGTTAATAAAAATCAGCTATGAACTTAATGAATTATATATATATATATGATGATGATAATATTCTGGTGTTGTCAAATGGCCAAGGTTGTAATATAATTTGGTGCAACTGTGTCACAATGAACTGACGCATCAGCGACAAACAATATCGTCACTTATATTCGCATACCGGCGATGTTCGCAAATGCGATCCGCTATCTTTTGGAAGTGGGTGTTCCTGGCATTACCTTCCTCTTTATGAGGTAAAATTGATATACGTTTATTTTTGAAAATATCGGTAAGTTAAAAATGTTATTATTTACTTCTCTGTCCTGAAACGAGCGCTCTCCGTGTCTGTATATACTTGCTTGTGCTGGCTTAGTTGTAGTCTAAGACTGAGACGGCATCCCCGCATGACATCTGATCTTACCAATAGCATATGTTCTCCTAAACCTTAAAGGAAATAGTTCACCTTCAACAGTTGTTCTGGAACTGAGATAGCAGTTTGTAAGCCCGTGTTGAAAACTCTAACTTCAAAGTTTTGTTGGCTGAAAGGGCCTCCAGCCGAATAATTTGAGTCTTTGCTGAGCGATGTTTTCTGGAGGAGGAACTCTTTGAAGCGAGTGAAAGTGAACTGCAGTCTCACCATCTGATGGAATGAACTCTGGCGAGCCCAAACACTGGAACAGCGATGTTAAACATACACAATCGCCGACTCTGCAATGTGTTGGGGTAGGAAACGCAAAGGGGAACCTGGAGAACTCGTCTGTGACTGCAAACATGTTATAACTCTGGTACTCTGGTACTAGAAGGAAGTGGTACCTGTTAAGTCAGGCTCATACACGCTAAGTCGCCTTAATGAGACACGCTAATCGCTTCAAGTACTTGTACATATGGTTAAGCCCTGTGCAGCTTTACTCAGTTTATGTCTGAATAAAATTGTAATGAACATGAACCTTGCTGCTAGGCCTTTTATTCACGACAATCTGAAAGAACAGAAACCATTATTAGTTAGAGACACTTGATTGTAACAACACATCTTAACTAAAAGCTTATTTTTAAGGTATTCACTCAAAGTATTCAACACAATTTGTCTATCCAGGCAAAGTTCTTCATATTCTCTATAGTATATTAGACAAGTGTATATATTCAATTTGTCTTAATAGTCTGAGTTAACAATCTCTGATCTTCAACCTACATGTGTTTTTTATAAGTGGAGGTATTAACTTGAATACTGATACTTCCAATAATGATTCATACTAAGCATGCATGTGTTACTGTTTCAGGTATGCCACAGGAAGTAGCCACAGCTGAGGGCATCCTCAGCTATATAGACAAAAATGGACCCTTCAACAGTCAGGACTATGCCAACAGTATTGGAGAGGACCACCAGAAAATTGTAGGGCTTATCAAAAGCTTGCAGGGTCTCGGTCAGGTAAGATGATTCATTTGTGTTGTTGCAGTTGGAAAAGGCCATGTTTCGACTGCGGCATTGTTTACATGGTGTGTCTAGTATAAAACTAATGTTTTGTTATTTTTAGCTCCATATATTGTTGTTTGTATAAGGAGTTTTTAGCCTCTTCATTTCCCTTGATCATCATAATATAAAATGTAATATTGTTTTGAATATAATGAAAGCTCATCAATAGTAGAGCAGATATTCCTACATATAAGTAGTTTCAAAGGTATTTGCAACATTGTATTCTTTCTTATTTTTACTTCTCCTAATCTTTATATTCCTTTTCTTTTATTTAATCTTATATTTGGTGAGACATAACTAATTCTTATGATACATTTTTATTTTTTGTTAATTTGTGATTCTTTAGTTGTCTCATCTGAACTCCTTGGCTTTACATATATAGATATATTTTTTATTTTTTTGGGAGCGCTGACAACTAAGGTCAATTTCCGCTCATTATATTTGTTTTGACCAGGGGCGTAGCTTTTCCAGAAAAGCTGGGGTGGGGGCTGAGCTGGGAAGAATCGCTTAAGGAAGTGTGCCTACTCTTTATGTTAATTCCATTTTTCTTACCTGCTCCGGCAGCTGGTGGACGTACAGCAGGTGACCCGGAAACACTGGGAGCTGACCGACGAGGGTCGCGACGTGGCGAGAACAGGCAGCCATGAGGCTAAGGTGTTCAACGCCGTGCCACTGGAGGGCATTGCGCAGGCTGAGCTCATGGTAAGTCGCACAGAGAGGAACGGAGTGCATCGGGTTGAGGGAACGATGCATGGTGTCACCCAGCCTGGAGAATTACAATAATGATATCTTTGCATTGACAGTAAATTTGTTTCATTGTAAGTCTCTCTTGTGCCAGTTTGTATCATTTCTCTTCACCTTTCCCTGTTAACATGTATGTCTATCATCCCTCTGCTGCACTAGTCACCACCAGCTCTCGTAGCCCATCTCACGCTGACCCCCTCCTCCCGCAGTCCAGCGTACCTAACGCCAAGATCGGGTTCAGCAAGGCGGTCTCGTGCGGCTGGGTGCGCGTGGACAAGGGTCCGGCCGGCGCGCGGATCTGCCGCCGCGTCCAGGCGGTAACAGATGTGGTGCGTCTCCACCTGGCCGCCCTCCAGGACAGCCCCGACGCCGACGTGTCCGACAAGCTCAAACTCGAGTACAGGAAACGCAAGCTGGTCCAGGAGGTGTAAGTAGCGGCGGCTGGGAGGGAGAGGGGGGCAGGGTGCGCAGAATTAGGAGGAGTTGGTGGGGAGGGGGGAGAGAACAGCTGTCTCGTGGTCTCGTGAGAGGGGAGTCTGTGGACGTTGGGTGGTGGAATTAGCGTGGTGCTGTAATGGGGTCCGGTGAGAACCCGTCTTCACTACCGCATCATGAGAACTTATCTATAAAGGATTTGCTTAAGATGGTTTCTTCACTTCGGATGACTCGTGATCGCCACATGAGGTTTTGGCTTTGCTGCCGCTTCGACCGGCTGTATGGAATCTTCACATGAATTCAAGTGAATCTTCATATAATATGTTGAAACTTGATGTCCCATAGCTTATACCGGCTGATGGTGCACCTACATTGATCGCTGCATTAAATTTGCTACCTAAGTCTTCAACTGTTATGCTCTGCACAATTCTTACCTGTCCTACACTGGTTACGTCTCTACTTCGTGCTGCTGCTGCTGCTTCAGTGCGGTGTCGCTCTCTCCGCTGACCTCGTCTGATCTCTCCGCTGCCGCAGCGTCTCCAAGAGCTACACGGTGTCGAAGGGCGTCGACTTCACCCTCAACATCGAGAAGCCGGAGACGGACCTGACGCCGGAGATGATCGCCTCAGGCTCGTGGCGCTCCAAGACCTTCAAGCCGTACAACTTCTCTGCCCTGGGCGTGCCGCCGGCGCGGGGGCACCTGCACCCTCTGCTCAAAGTGCGCGCCGAGTTCAGGCAGATCTTCCTCGAGATGGGCTTCTCCGAGATGCCCACCAACCGATACGTGGAGAGCTCGTTCTGGAACTTCGACGCGCTGTTCCAGCCGCAGCAACACCCGGCTCGTGACGCGCACGATACCTTCTTCATCTCAGGTGAGCGGTGTGCCTCAGGCCGGCAAAGAAAGAAGCTAAGCGAACTTTGTCACGGTTTAGAGCAGCTTTAACGAATGCCGTGTGCAATGTCATGGCGTTTTGTGAGATACTCTGGTAACTTCCGCTGATCTTCTGGCATAAGACAGTGCATAACACAGCCGAACACAAACATCAAAACGTTTGCGGCATCAGCACCATGTGCAGAGTGAGTTATCGGAGTGTCCGGGATAAGTGGTGTAGGTAGCCGCAGTTGGAACTGTAATGCAGACGTGCTTCTGAGGTGTTGTTGGTAGCAAGTGTTACGCGCAGGCGGCTGGAACGGAATATTCTCACAAAATNGAAATTAGGGTAACGCTTATGACATCTGAGAGGACCTGCACCAAATCAAAAGAAATAATTATTCCAATGACACTTATTTTTCCAGACATACACACCAGGTCATCACGTCTGCAGCTACCCAATGTATTTACCCTCAGCCTCAATCACTCTCTCCACACGAGACCTGGAAGCATTGCAGACACGCTGGATGTAGTGCTTGTCTATTTTGTGCCAGCACCTCCGTATGTCAGACTTCAGCGACTCCAGGTTTGGGTGAGAGACATTGCACACCTCGTCCTCCAAACGCGCCAAGGTTGAGAAGTTCAAGGGGTAAAGGTCGGGTGATGACGGGTCCCACAACTCCTGTGTCCTGTCGTTCGTCATCTTCGACTTCACGAACTCTTGAGTTTTATCGGCCGTGTGTGTAGGGACACCGTCCTGCTGGAACCCGTACTTGCCGGTCAGGGTGCGCACGACGTATCCAGGGCCAAGACGTGCTGCTCCAGCAACTATCTGTTGATCTTCTCGTTGGACACCTGTAAAGGATCGCTGGACCTCGCCATCGTTTTTCTTCTCGAATTCGCTCTGATGACCACTTTTCACCTTCTGGATGGTCTCGATCTGTTTGTTTTTTCTCTTCCTGCCCTGGCCTTTGACTCTCTAAAAATGTCCTCTCTAATTCAGCATGTCTCGGGCCATTTCTATACGCTTCCTTGACGCGTTCAGCGCATTTGATACGGCACCGTGCCGTTCCCGCGCAGAGACGATTCGCTTATAAGATTCCTTCACTGTCACCCATGGGCTTACGCAATGCGACCTGGGCAAAATCATTTAAATTGTACGTGCCTGAGACCGCGAGCAAACTATGGTACGAATTTCACGTATGTAGTATTTCACGTTTTCACGTGGGCGCCTCTCATTGGAAGGTAACTCAGATAATATAAGCGTTTCCCTAATTTCGGCGAACCCTGTAAATTGGTGTTTGCTCAGGGCGGAGTGGTGACATGGCCCCGTGCCCCCTCCCCCTTCTTGACAATGTATCTGCAGTCGTGCGGCTACATGCGCTTATATAATATAAGCATATTACCTACAAAATATGGCATATGCACAAAGCGCTCTCAAAGGTATAATACATCTTCCACATACTCAAAATTGACATTGTAAGTCATAGAGGTCAAGGTCTGGTAACAAACAGCAAAATATATACGAAAGTCATGCAACACATCTTGCATGTGTTGTTAACACGTTAAACGTTATAGAAGCAACCATTTTCACAACCTTACTCAAAAAGGTCATGGTCATGTCACAAAATTTCAAATTTGAAATGGATAAATACAAATAAATACAAATAAAAAAGGCGTGTTTCTAGATCAGTTTCGTCTGAGAAATAAGACAGTGGTATTTTTGTAGTATCTGCATCACTAAATAAAAATGCAACTTGGACCAAACTTCTGTATTATTTTTGATTATACTTTGAATGTCATTATTTAAGTCAGTCAAAAAAATTCAGATATTGCTTTATAATTTGGTTTTTGGATAGGATTCCCTTATTTGTTTCTTGCAATGTGTATTATTTTTGTTTGAATATAGATGGTGGCCACTTTTAAACGCCACTTACCCACCAGCTGTGGGTAGTTACTACCCACGTGTTGTAATAGCGGCGGCCACAAGCGAAAATTTGGATGAAGTAGGTAGTTATAGGGTAGCGGAATTTGCATTTATTGAAAAATCATGGATTGTGATGGGAATTGTGAAGCTTGAACAAATAGAGAACTACTTCAGTTAGTGAGAAGAGATTAACACAAAACAGTTCAGGATTGGCGCTTTTGTCACGCAATACGCCGACGACACCCAGGTTCTCGTCTCTGGCCCAAAATCCGCCCTTCCGGCTCTGATCGGTGACATGGAAGCAGCCTTTCCTCCCTGGACGCGTATTTTCGGTCATTATGGTCATCAACGAAACAAAGTTTTGAGCGTTTCTCCCTATCGGCAACACCCGGCAAAACCTACGGCACATCGCCCTCGTCACAGGTTCAATTTTCGCAACACGGATCTTCTCCCCGGTAACGAACTAAAAATATCGGTATCACTTTCGACCGCTTACCTTTCATTCTGGCGACTCACAACGATTGAGCAGCTGTCGGAAGTGTTGGCATCTGACCGCCATCTCTCACCTACGTTCACTACCTAACACCCCGGCTCCCCTAACCACCCTCGTCTCGCCTTTGGTCTTCTCGCACATCCACTACAAGACTGCAGATCGGGTAACAGGTTCTCAAAAATCTGACTATCATCCAAAAGATATTCAAACTTTGCGGCTTCGGCATAATTTCTGGACAAGCGCAGAATTCGATCACAGCTCTCGCCGTGCGACAAGACCTGGGCTGGCCTGGATTCCCCGGACTGGTCGTCCACCACACGCTGAACACTCACTACACAAGGTCCACGCACCTGGGGCAGCCTGCAGTCTCTATGCCGATCCAGTTTTCTGCACGAGCCGCGAGCGCACCCAACCCACGTTCTGTAGCAACCCGCAGAGAACGACCTTGGCTCAAGTCTCCCCACATACGCGGCTCAGCAGCGGGGAAAAGGGCCAATTCGTGCATCGAGCCCGCTGGCCAGTAATTAACCTTGCTGTCTTCCTGAGTTTACTATCATTGCCTATCCCAATGTTTAAGCGTGCATTGAAGAGGCGACTGGCGTCTGGTGACGATGACGATCGCCCCTGATAAGCTGATTACTGATGTGATGCATAATATGTGATAACCATGTTCATTGTTCATTTATACTTTGATCTGTACTGTATGCTTGTATTTTACCAACTTCAACGCCATCATTGTGTGACTCTGTGCCAGGAGTAGCCTCTTTGGCTTCGGCCATGTATAGAGGACGGCTACTACTATGTCAATAAATAAATAAATACATAAATTTACAAAATTGTTATTAAGTGGCAGACGCGATTATGACAAATTGTATTTGTGGATACTTGCGGGTAGCTGGCAGCCTATATCCTTTTGTGGGTAGTGTTGGGTAGTTGAAGGGGTTTGTGGGTCGGGTCGGGTAGCCACAAACTTGAAAAGTGGCACCTCTGTTTTATATCTTCACAAAAAAGTGTCAATTTTCACACAACATTTTTTTGTAATTTTTGGGGTCCATTCTTTTCCCCATTCTTTCCGAATTCTGAGATAACCATTTTTAACTACAATGTAATTCCATTTTTGATTTTTGCAATATTTATCCAAACTCACTTGTCTACGGGTTGTCAAACATATGTCGTCTTCCTTCAAACATTGCATGACATGACGTCAATAAAACGTCCTCATCTCCTTAAGTACTACATCAGTTTACTGCAAATTCTACGTCAATATCTGTCATAATTTTCAAGTTATTGAGAAAAATGCGGGTCACGGGTTCAGGGGTGGATCCAGGAGGGGTTGGCAGGGAATGTAAGCCCTTCTAATGGAAATTGGTGCCCCTGCGCCGAAAATGTCGCAATCTGGGCGCCGAGGCGCCCTCAAGCCCATGGAGGTTGACCCAAACCCATGGAAGGCGTTCCTAAACCCATGGAGGACGCCTCTAAAAACCTATGTAGCGCCTCCTATTCCGCAGGGAGTATACCCTGGCGTCCAAAAGTATCCCGATAACATATTTTTTAACCCTAGAACCTCGATTTTTGATGCAAATTACAATACAAAACGTCAAAAGAAAGGAAATAACATTCTCTTCAAAATTGCTATCTTGGATTTGCGTAGTTTTGTGGTTTTAATCCCTAAAAATAAAATAAAACCTACATGAAGCCTCCTCGGAAGCCAAAAAATGCGCCCCCGGGCCTGCAACAACTCTTACTAAAAATACTGAATCCGCCACTGCGCGGGTTAACCCGCACCCCGCTGGAGTATTCAGCCGAACACTCCTGGCTAAAGGGGAAGCAGATTTCTCCCCCTCGTTATCTTCCAAAAAATAACCACAGTTAGACGCAGATGGCGGCAATTGAAAGCTTAACGTGAGACACATCCAAAGTATAGTGATATTTGCAAAATAAGGTCGCATGTCAGCTTACATTCAGGTCAAAGGTAAAAAAATATTTTTAATATATATATATCATTATTCTGAGTTTTTGAGCCAAACTTTTCAGCAAAAGCCTTATTTTGTTGCCGTTTACCACACCAAAGCTGCTTTCAAAGGTATAATGCATTGCAGATCGCACCCACTTCAGCTTAAAGTGAAATTTGTAAGGAAAAGGTCAAAGGATCAGGGCCTCGTTTCATTAAACCTTTGGCGTAACCTACGCAATGCGTAAGTTACGCCATCAATAACCACGCACCGTAAATTATTCCGTTTCACCAAGCGCCGATAGAGTCGTTTACGTCGGCGTACCTTCGTTGCTAGCGTAATGTTTGGAAATCAAAGCGTATTTACTCGCGCCGAGAGGAAATAAAGTAATTTTTTGCAGAGGGGCGCTCAGAATCGAAAAAAGGGGTCATATTATTGCAAGGAAATTGAGATGCATGGACCTACAATGACATAACATACCTACTGCAGTTTTCTGATGAAACATGTTCCAGATGGTACTCTATGAAATAGTATGCGATAATAGAGCGAAATCCAGGGTTAGGGTGAACAGGGGGGGGGGGGTAACCAACGAGTGCAAGTGAAATAGTCACTGTTGAATAGATAGTATTATAACAGCGAGAAATAGGCCTATCAAAAGGTCTTGTGCCTCCCCAATTTGGATCCTGAATACGCCTATGATAAAGTACAGCATGCAAAACAGAACCATCTATGATCAGTAGCTTATTGATATTGCTTGTAGCATCAATTGCCTGCGGTTAATATTTTATATATTTGGGCTCCCTTTTTACTAACCATTGATAAAAAACGGTTTGATTACGCATTTACTACACCCCATAACCACTGCCATATTGCCATAACACATGCCACATAACCAAATTTTAGTGACCTGCAAGTGCACACGCCTATGCTTTTCGAATTTTCCGAAGTAAAAAGCCAATCTCCAACTGAATATCTATCGATCTTTATTAGTTGCGTTGAAATCGGTGTAAAAACATGGCAGCTGTATTGGATCAAAAATATATATAATTGTTTTGTTTCCCCCCCCTATTGCCCCTTTATCGAAGATTCTTGATTTTTGAAAAATAAATGTAGACCTTGATGAGGGAATCGAATTACGTATGATTTTTGAAAATCAGACGGGTAGATCTCGAGATCTCAAGGAGGGCTGACCCCCCCCCCCGCCTTTCACCTGCCACTAATAGGGGTAGCCAGGAGCCTGCCACTAATAGGGTTAACAAGAAACCTTTAACACAATGTCTTTATTTCCACTGTCAAAGAACAAACGTACACATATCCAACATAACGGTAGTTCTCATACAACGTGCTGGGCTGCATCCACTGAAACATCTTAACAAAAGCGACTATCGGCGGGACTGCTGCAGAACCGGCGGCTTATGTCGCCATAGGGTAGATTGCATTCGATGGAGACGTTACAAGAGCTCATGCAAGGTGGATAGTTATATACTGCGCACTGCGCAGGATTTGTATTTACGCGCTAATATGCATTGGCACAGTTGCTTCCAGATGGGTCCACAAATTAGCTTAAAGCGGGAAAAAATACCTTTTCCCGTCCAGAAACGCTTATGGGTATTGTGGTAGTTGGAGATTCTGCATGGGTGTTCGCTAGCCGCCGTGGGTGTTAGGTCACCCACAGAAGTATACAATTCTCCTATGGGTGTGAAGGGCGACAAATCATGCAAGATCATACAAGACAAAAACAAAACGGAGATCTTTTTGGAAACATGAAAAGTCTGTAAGATGACTCAATGTCTCCTTCAGAGATCGTTGCGATCTCCATTCTGCGCGATACCAAAAAGTGAAGGCACAACCAAATCTGGAATAATATACCAGGATATGGCTGCATCTTACTCGCGTCGTGTATGGCGCTTTTATTTCGATCAACCTCATATATAAGCGTGTTGGTAAGCACTAAGCATTGTCAATTTGTTTCAGTTTGTACCAGCATTTTTATTTTAAATTTTTCGAATACTGTCTGATTTCTGGGTACTAAAATTGAAATTGTTATTTCAAATACTTTCCTTTTACTATTGCTTCAATGATCAATGGAACACACAGGGATGCTATGCCGCGGCGACCCCATCGGCCGAGTTGTCTTAATGACGGCGGCCATATTGATACTCACAAAAACAGTCGGCGGCCGGCGCGATCGCATACTTAGGCTAATAACTCGAGAACCGTTGATGTTGGGCTTGACATTTTGATCCCGTAAATGGAAATAAAAACGCTGAAATTTGAATTATATAATTCAACTTTGATATATTTCTTTGAAGAAAGTTTAAAAACTTGGCTTGAAAAGTGGCATTTCAACATTTGGGCGACCCCTCTTATACGGCCTTGTGTGACCCTATGGGCTAGTAGAAGTCACGCTCATGCTACCATATTACTATGACCCCGTCCCGTTTCAGCCTCTTCCTCAGAAGATCAGCGTCTTTGCGGACGTCTCCACAGTTCATATTCGGCCGTCCCCACAGTTCATATTCGGCCGTCCCCACAGTTCATAAGTAAGCCCGCTCGCTGTCACCAGATGTAAGACGGTTATCCCTCCGGCTCGGTAGCGTTGGTCGAGAGGGGCCATTGGTTCCGCCGCCCTGGAAGCTCTCCGCCTCAAAGTCGTGGTGCAGGTCGACGGTATCTATTCAGGCCGGGCAGCTTCCCAGCTCGCCATCGCGGTGCAAGCCCAGATGGGCAGCACCCGAATAGCAGCGACCGAGAGGCAAAACAGAGCAAACAACAGAAGCAACAACGCTCTGGAAAGCAACCACAACGATAAACATCAAACTCAACAGTAATCTGGCCGCAAACATACCTCAGAAGTTACATAATACCAAACAGAACATACCGAACAGCAAACAAAGAATACTAGAAGCAAGCCAACAAATATCGTTGACACAATTACATCTCGCCGTTTCAGGCAGCGTGAGGTTAGCGTCACTCAAGGCGTGTTTCTAAATGTAATGCTCAGATAAGTATAAAGCCATGTTTAAATTAGGTAAGGTTAGGTTAGGTTAGGTTAGGTTAGTTAGTTTAGGTTAGGGTTAGGTTAGGTTTGGTTAGGTAGTCAGGTCATTCAGGTCAGTCACGTCAGGTCAGCGTCAGGCAGGTTAGGTTAGGTCTAGGTTAGGTTAGGTTAGGTTGGTTGGGTTGGGTTGGGTTGGGTTGGGTTAAAAAAATGCCAGATGCTGTTGCTTTTCAATGAAATTTACTTATCTGAACATTACATTTCAAAACACGCGCACTCAACAGCTCACGAGCAAGTCCCTGCGCGGTGACCGCTGCCGGTTGACCGCGTTTATTGGTCGGAATAAACGCGCTTCTGATTGGTCGGTCGCCTATCGTTCGGTTCGCCGATACGCTGAGCGTGACCTGACCTTTAACTGATGTAACTTTAAGTATCTAAATAATTTACATAAAGAAACAGTCTCTAGTTATATCCAACGCCAATTACAATTGTATCAAAACATTACACTACAGCAAAGTATTGTGAATAAAATATACAAATCGAACATTCAAATAGAGCTGTAGAATTAACCGATGTCACTACACGGCGACCCGAAATCCGTAAGCGGAAACCCGCTTACATATATTCGGCCGCTGCAGAGCTGACAAAAAGCTCACATGGCGCAAATATCTTCTCCCATGTTGTGGCCAACAACGTCTCGTACTGAGACGTTGAGACGTTGAGACGGGGAAAAGACGGCTGTGTAGCAGAGGAGTGCGCACACTAAACACATTAGGAATAGACCCAAGTGCAT